>CAEFZY010047760.1:0-36010 GCA_903066815.1 Brachyrhaphis roseni | reverse complement strand
CATTTATTACAAAACACAGAAGGAATGGAATGTGAAGGGAGGGCTACCCTAAAAGAGAAAGGAAAGGAGTACAGCTAGACCTTGAAGCGGCAGCTGCAGCTTCAAGGTCTTGGACAAACTTTCACACAGTTTAACAACTTTTCTCTGGGGTGTGAATACTAAACCTAAGATACAAACTAGTAAAACTGTTAATGTAAGAATAGTAACAAAACATAATTTTTCTGACACTTCACCATATACACATTTAAACAAAGGGACCCCTTGTTTATATGCCATAATGCGAGTCAGGAAGTTGCACACATCTGTAATACAAAGCATTATGTCTCAGTGAAACAGCCAACCATAAAATCATCAAACGTGTTCAATAAGCTCCTAAAAGTTAGTTTCGGCCCTGAAGATGAATAGATAAGAGTGTTAAAGATAAGTTCTGCTGTGCCTTGCGTTCTTTTCAGAAAGTAGGGACAAATAATTGAAATGTTTCAGTTCATAGAACATATTGTTATGCATCGTCCTCATAGCGTCACCAAAGTAGTTCTGAGGCTGCATGGTGGCCTTTTCGAAGACTAAAGAGAAGAGAAGCAGAGGGAACTGTAAGGTGTTACACCTTTCTGTATGTGTGCATCACAGTTTCCATTACAAAATGGAAAGGGCAGTGAAATAATCAGTTACAAACCAAAGCCAACGCAAGAGACCAAAGTGTGGAGTAAATAATTTAAACTGTCACATTTTTCATTTTAACTACTTTTTGTGTTTGTGTTTTTGAGTAGCAGTCAACATGAACTTTAGAAATGTCACTCCACTGCTGCTGTGTCTCTGCAGACGATAATACTCGTTCTAATGGCTCCAAGATGTTCCTCCCTGCTGACGTCCTTAACAAATCATCAAATTATCTAATTTGATGAGGACACTTTAAAGGTGATTACGTTGAGATGCAAATATTAAATTAGCCTCCTCTCTCAACCTTGTCCAATGCAGTCAGAAAATCAGAAAATTGTCGCTCTAGACAACACACACGTCCGCTGCTCTCACAGAACTGTAAAGGAGGAAATAGTTAAATTTCTTGGATTATGTCAATGAGAAACTCTTTGTTTACGATTCTAATTGGCACTTTGTTACTCAAATTAATTTAAAAAACCAAACAATTTTCAATGAGACTGCTCAAACAGCAGCCCAAGGATTCTCCAAGTGTCTGTTCGGAGATCTGCTAAGCGAAGCGAACTTACAGCTGCAATGTGCCACGGGTGGCTATCTGCGATGTGTGCTATGCATTCCATTGTTGCTCAGGGCCAAGCTTGTGCTGGAATACAAACATAACCCACTCCAAGCATTAATCTCAGCATGCAAGTGTGCACTTTTGAAGGCAGCCCATCTGTGGAGGCTCCCCAATTAGCTGCTGTCATATGGCCCACGATGGAACAGATTTCTGTCTTTGGAGTGTCACCATGCAGGAGGAAATAATGCGCACTATTCTCAACTAATCTGCTGTTAGGCTGCAGGATTTTATCTGCAAAGCCCTCAGGATCAACTTTAAGCTTTTCTTCAACCGGAGCGCGACTACTGTCTGCTCTTAAATAGGTGAATTGCGTTGCACTTTATCTCCAAAGGGAGTGTTGTTTACACAAATAGCTCAGATTGTCTGCCAGCACAAACAGAAGCCGAGATCATCAATCAGGACCTCGCAAATGATCAAACTACAATAGCTTGTGAAACGGCAACCGGCACCAATGGAACAGCGGAGCGCCAAGTCCGAGAGGACAAATAACAACAGAGCAACCGGCTGCAGAAGGCAACGCATTCATCAAACGGACAGCGGAGATAACACCCGGCTTTGCGTCCACGCGTTTACCTTGCGTCCGCCTGTGTTCAGCTTTATGGGGGTGAGGAAGGGGTCGAAGATCATGTGGCTGGTTTCTATGTTGACTGGCGACTGCCTCTTCCCGACAGAGCACAGGTTCCAGGCCGAGTTTACCAATCCCCAGAAGGACGGCACTGCAACACAAACAGATTTACAGAAACGTGAATACTTGAGTGAATGAGAGACAAATTCATACTTGCAACAGTTGATCAAAGTTGAATCCTTGGGTAACATTTTTAACAATACCACATTCGCTGGCAGATGTGGACATTCTGATCAGTACCGTAGTCTTTAAGAGCTCAATGTATGCATCGTCGTAAAGTATTTAAGCAGTTTTCCTTTTATACTTTAGCTCAATACAAAAAAAATTAGACATTGATTAGCAGTTGTGGAATAACTTACTAAAGAGGAAAAAAAGCTATCCAGCCTAACCCACGTGAAAAATAAATTATCCACTAACGTCCAAATGTTGGTTCCACCGTTGACAGGAAAAACCTCCAGCGAGCCTATGCACTAATCTTTTACATCTATACGGCCCATAATTTTGGCCCGCTATTGCTTTAATTCAGTGTGAACATTTTCCAGTATGAGCTCCCCGTTAAAGGTTATGCCACACCATCTCATTTTTTTAGTAGGCCTATAAAAAAAACATTATTTTCTTCCTGAGCTATTCAGTAGAGGACTTGTTGGTGGCCTTTCAATCATTTCTAAAGTTTTAGTTGCAAAACCAAGCCTTGTTAGCATGATTGTCAGTCTAAATATATGTTTCTGAATTGTTAGGTATGATCAAATACCTAACAATTCTTTAGGTATTTATAATGCCTAAATAAATACCTAACAACAAAATAGACGTAACGACAAAATCTTTATTTTCTTCTTCATTTTAATTCTTCATTATTTTTGGTCAGGTAGCCTCATAAAGTGTCATAAAACAGAAGGTAAGTGATTAAAATCCTTGGCACATAATCACAATTTAACACTTAGTGTTCAATAAAATTTTTTATTTCTTTTTTCACTAACAGGTTCTGAGGTGAATTGGTTAATAGGTTCTGGTCTACTGACCAGAATTAACTGTTAGCTGAAGCAGACTACACAGACACTTTCGACTCTTTAATTTCGTCCTCACCTCACAAGTTTTTTTGGTTTGTTTTAAATGTGGTACTTGCTTTCATTCATACTCTTGTTTAAGTCGTTTTTTCAGTGCTGGCTTTCTCTGACCTTCAATGAAAAATGAGAGCTTTAGAAGGGGTGTTTTAACCACAATGAGACAGAGATAAAACGGTATTTCTTAACTAGCTTTGCTTTTATTTAAAAAGATGCACTGAGTGTTTTAATTTAAGCCTACTTCAAGGTTTTCAGACAGGTTTGAACCCAACTGATTTCATTCTGGCAGGATGCAGGCTTAGGCAGGGCTTTTGAAACTCATTTCAGCTTTCCATGCGAAAAATTAGGTTGATCACTGCTAATTTGCTAATTAACAAGGCCGGGGTGGAGCAATACATGCTTCACAAAAATGCAGTTTGGTTAGGATAATTTCATTTAATCTTACAAAATCTCATTTGACAACTAGATTTTGCATTAACTAAGATCTTATTTCTCTTTGTTTGTGAGACTGAAGCATAAACATAATTCTGTAGGAAGTCAATAATTTCAGCCTGCACTGTGTGCTATTGCGGTTTAAAAGCAAAAAAAGTGCTGTAGTAATCCATCTATCTCTCCATTTTCTTGTCAGTGCAGTGTAACAGAGGACTGGTGTCTATTTTCAATAATCACTAGGTGAACTTTATTAACATCTGTACAAAAAAACCTGCTGTCACTCATACGGTTCTAGAAATAAAGTATATTTTTAGGTCAAGCATTAAAAATTAAATGTCAGATTTGTCATGGTGACCCAATATTGGGAGTTGAATATATATAAGCTCCATACAGCGCCTACTCATCTCTTGTCATCCTCTGTGCTGCAATGTTGCATAATATAGCATCCTACTCAACTATTAACCTGCCAAACTTTGTTAAGTGCTGTTAATTGAATCGCGTGTGTCTGCAAGGCGTCCTCCATGGTCGGTGAGTTCTCGTTTTATTGTCCGACTGTGAGACGCTCCGTTACCTGCCTGACAACATGATCGTTCTACTTTGGTTCCACTGCGGTAGAACCGAACTGGACATTAACTGGCTAGAGGGAGACTTGACAAAGAAAAAGCGGATTTTATTAGCCAACTATTTTAATAGTATCCTATAATTATTTCACTGAAAATATTTTGATGACTTAAGCTAAGATCTTGTACCACTAGATGGCATGAAGATTATCTAGAGCTGGGTTCACACATTGTCAGCTGTTGAAGACAAGAATCTTCTAAATGTTCTTTTGTGCTTGAATCTTTGAGCTGTATTTATTCAGTTACTGACAGTTGATTTAGCTATTTAATGTCCAAAGATCATAAATGTTTCCTGACATTTTCTAAAAATAAAAATATCATGTAACCTGGCAAGCACTGATCTAACTGGCATGGCTTAACATTTACTAAAGATGGTTGTGTTTTTCTAGCAATGAGCGTATCCATCTGTCCTTCATCCCTAATCTCCTCTCTTAGACTATTAATAGAGTAACAAATGAGCTAAGCTGGAACTTTCTTTCCATTCATTGTTGGACCAAAGTCTCTGTTACATATTTAGGAAGTGATTCTGCTATGAAACCACATTCTACAGTCTATCATTTACACCTCACAGTGACACATATTAAGATTCTACAATGCTGACCCCATAAAGTGTGATTGTTTTTTTCAAGCTACAGATTGTGACTCTGTGGCTCTTAAACCAAAAGACTTGTAGAATCATACAAGCCAGAGATTAGGCGAAGAATAACTTCATTATTTGACATTAAAATAAGTGCAAAATGATTCCCAAAAGAAAAGTGGTAAAAAATATGTGAACAGAGAGGAAGTCACAGCGGCAGTTTTTGTAGAAAACACTCTACAATCAACTAAAATGTACAGTTAGTGTAAAGTCAGTACAACAGGCTGGTTTTGTAAGTGAATGCCAGCCTTGGTGACGTGACAGACAGGCTGTAATTCCCTTATGTAAGACTTGGCCACCAGGACGAAGGATTCCATAGTTTTTCAGGGAGAAAGAATCAGATCCACATCAACATGAACTACAGCAAAACACAGATTTCAGCTGCAGCTTCTACTGCGGCCCCTCAAGTGTTTCCCCCCCACCTCCCTTTAGAAAGACATAATAAGACTGAGATGACTCACTGGAATGCAAATTCCTCTTAGAGTTCCAACAAAAGAAGAGATAATTTCAAAATATGCAAATACACAATGAATCAGAGGCAATCTGACACAGCGCAGCGTGAATTTAGAACTAAAGGCTCACGAAGTCAACAAGTCCTCCAGATTCTGAGCCACGGTGTTTGTTTGCCGCGCTCGTCGGCAAGCTCTGCAGAGAAAAAACACCAGCTCCCTGTTCAGATAAAAGCATGGAGTCAAGAGAAGTGAAGTGCCGGCGCATTCATTTCTCCCTCTGCGAACACGCGGTAAGCTAGGGGCGGATGCACATTTAATGGAGTTTTCTCCAAACACTAAACACTGGCAAAGACCAAAAACAGGTATTTGTCAGATATATATGTAATGTGCTTCTGTGATGCAAAAATTATAGTGCTATAAATAATTTCAACTTTTTACAAAGCACCTTTAATGTATAACATTGATCCTGTGTTATACAACAGAAAAAACAAGAAAATCTGTAAGATGGGGGGTAAATGCTGGCTGCATAAATGTGGATGGGGGAGCAATTCACTTATTGCATTTGAAGCAAAAAACTGATCTTGAACATTTTATATTTGGTTGGCATAATATCTTACAAGGCAAAAAAAAAAAAAACAGTTGACATTTGAAATAAAAAAATTTAATGGACTTGTTTATATGTCACAAAAATTTGTCATTTTACTAGGGGTTTGAAATCCACTATAAATAGATAATTTAATATTGCAAATAAACTTTGTTTTAACTTATTTTGAATATTTGCCATATTTACTGATCAAATGTCAGTGTCAAAGTGCATTTACCTGGAGCACTTCTGGTGCAATTATTTTATTACCGCAAATAAAGTAACAGAACACAGTTCAGTTAAGTTTATGGAAGCAAAAAACATAGCAGGATATTTTGTTTCTTTTTAAATAATAACGTCACAAGCTGACCTTTTTTAAACTACATGTTAATTAGCAACGACCTTTCAAAGCTTATTACATGTTTGCCTGAGGCTTATTTATTATTTATCCAAACTCACTCAAGCAATCATGCCACACACTTGAATTGTGTTTTCATGTGGCATTTAGTACCAAAGTGATTGCTGTAAAGTGCTGATTGTGATTTTATCAAACTGTTTGTAGCTTCTCAGAAAACATGACTGACACATAGTTGAATTTGGACTGTAATTTAATCGGAATGTTTTGTAAAAATAGTAATGGCGACCACCCTAAAATCAATCCTTCATGGTGTTTGGCCCATTAATTAACGAGAGTAATCCCAGTTTGTAACTTTCAGGAATAAAGTTGCAAGTTGTAAATTCCTAAAAGAAAAACAAGAAAAAAACACCAACTTCACACTTTATTAGGCAGTTCAACTCTAAAGTAGTACCTTAAAAGGTCAACATAGGCTCATTAGCTTGGAACAAATTGACTTTATGGAGGTAAATATGTAAGACTTTAAATAGTGTTGCCAAATTCAAGTGGATATCCCAAACTAATCAGTTCGGATCACATTTTTCATGTGTCTTGCAACTTAATTCATTACGTCAAGGTTTAAACGGGAGACTAAAATCAACGTCTAGATATCTGTAAAGTTTACTCAAGTGCAGAGCAAATTTGCACTCAGAGGAGTGTTTCAGGAAATTTGACGTGTTGAGTAAAACGTGATAGGCTGGGGCAATTTGTATTTGTACGAAATATTAAAAAAGGTGCTGCAGAAAACCTGCTGTTATGTCATGGTATTATTGAATTTGAACCTACAAAATATTATCGAGTAAATATTTAAATTCATATCTGTCTCGTCAAATCTCTTTAGCAAAACCGTAATGTGTCTAAACAGAAGACTTTAACAATAGCTATAATTCCCTGCTTTAGCTTGGTCCTAGTTTTCAAAAGGTTTTGCAAGTGAATACAGAGTTCTGCTTTACAAAGAAATTAAATATTCAGATGACTATTAGTGATGTTGAACAGATATTAATTTCACAGCGTTTTTTTTTGTCCCAAGTATAATTTAGATTAATTACTCAACTTTTACAAGCAAGCAAAAATCTGGCAGGAATCTAAGAGCAATGAGCAAGACATTGTTAGGTTTAACTCCTTAAAACAGACCGAATGATTTAACAGCGACATACAGGTTTATATATTCATACGTCACACCGCTGCTAATACACGAACATGCCACTAGCAAACTGTGATGTTTAAACATTAGACTGAGGACTCGTCATCAGCAGCAGCCTCAGCAGTTCTGTCATGTATGAACAATCGCCAGCTATTTCACAGAGGCAAATACAGCAAGACAAAATGGAAAAACACTACCATGCTTCGAGTCATGATTTATTAAAAAGCATTAATGAATTAGAGAGTAACATTATTCATCAGGAATGGTGCTGGAGAGAACACAGAGGGAGAGAGAGGAAGAGAGAGAGAGAGAGCAGTCTTCTGAAGCAGAATCCTTCATGAAAATGACAGGAAATCCATGTGCAGAATGGGAGTAGGAGTGTGGGTGAATCGATCCATTATACCCGCGCCCCCTTTGGTAAATGTACACATAATTATTAGCCGTTGATAGATTCCTGAATGCAGCAACGGCGGCAAGGGATATCACTCACTGCTGTAAAAGGCAAAAGCTGCTCTGTCAATAATCTCCTCCTCTAGAATTGATACAGATATATTTCACTTAGAGCTCCTCACAAGTGTTGGAGCCACTTCCATTTCTTATTGGCACGCAGTAAATGCGGACAGGGATGTATGGTGTGGCCTTTTGGAGATGTCACACTGAGCTGATTTATAATGTGCATGAGAAAAGGGCAATTGACGGTGGGAGGCTTTTTCTTTTTTTTTTTTTTTTTGCTTCCCGGGCAGTGTGAATCCATCTGTTTTCTTTAACCAATTTTGATTTGGTGAATCAAAAAACATTTTGGATGGATCAAAAATCAATGCAGAACAAGGTTCTCGGTCAATTTCTCTCATAAGTTGCCACACATCATTTTCAAAGTGGAATTTCCAGCCCAGCACTACAATATGGCTCCGTCTCGGCGGCGAACCGATTCAGATGTTTTGAGGGTCATGTTTCTTCAAACCAGTTCTGGGTCAGTTTGCTTCAAACAGACCCCATTTTGTAAACACATGTTGCTTTTTCATCTATTCCATTGTGTTTTGCTTTGTACCCACAGACAAATCTTTGCTTTATTTTCTCAAGTATAAACCAAGTTAAGAGTTTTCATAAACTGTGAAGTTAGCCATACACCTTCTTTTTTTTTTTACACTCACTGTAGTTCTGATTCTTCTTTGGACCAGTTGCCTCTTATGCAATACGTGGAATAGATTAAGATTTCCGCATTCATCTCAGTTTTGCTGATAGATATTTATTCTATATTAATAAGTCATATAATCACATATCCTTTGCAGAAAACTATGTAGATCAAAGAAAATTACACAAAGTTTTTGGTTTTCAAAGTGAGTACAAAACCATCATATCTGATAGCCAGTGTGAAACGGCCAGTGGCAGATGGTACAAATCAATCAAATCTACCAAAAGTGTCAAAGTGACCAGCTTCCACTGTTGTGGTAAATGGCTTGTACTTGTATAGTACTTTATCAAGTCCAGGAGACCCCAAAGTGCTTTATACTCCATTCAGTCACTCACCCATCTAAACCCACAATCCCACGCTGATGGTGGCAAGCTACCATCAGCGTAGCTTGCCACCATCAGCAAGCTACGCTGATGGTGGCTTCTGCTCTGCTGGGGCAGAGCAGAAGCGAGGCTGCCCTGCCCCAGTGCCCTCTGACCACCATCAGGAGGCAAGGTGGGTAAAGTGTCTTCCTCAAGGACACAACGACAGAGGTGGACAAAACCCCTACCAACGTCGCTATGGAATGACCTTCCTTTGGACATAAGACAGGCCTCCTCACCTGCTGCTTTTAAGTCGCTGCTAAAGACTTATCTCTTTTTCTTGGCATTTGACACAATCTGAGATGTTTTTCTTTTTCCTTTGTTTTTCTGTCTGTGGATTCATTTGTAATTTGTGTTTTTTTTCTCTTGTCTATACTGTATTGTGTTGTATTTTGTGATTTTGTTACAGCACCTCGGTCCTCATGGTGTATGAAGTGCTTTACAAATAAAGTTGGTATTTAAAACACGGAGCTTAGATGAACACAAGAAGTCAGAAATTCCACATGGAAGACCTCAGCTGACAGTTCAGGAACCATTTTTGTGTAGTTACTTATAATCAAAATCAGTGTCATAGGTTATTGCTCTACAATATACATAGGACAATCAAAATACTTTGTCTACAGTGGCTGTATTTTTTCCAACTTTAAAATTGGTTAACTCATCTTCAGTCTTGTCCTTTGGTCATGTTATGTTTGTCTTTACGTATTTTGCTTCTCTTCTCTCTTCTTGTGTGCACCTGCTTCCTTGAAACAAGTGGGATTTTTTAGTCCCAACTTGAACAGTGATGTACTACAGTAGCCACAAAACATTACATGTACAGTTTTGTACTTGGGTCATTGACTTGGTTGCAACATTTTATCTTTGTTTGCATCATTTTTTATGGTCATGGATTATCTTGTCTTCATGTTTGCAGTCTTGTCTCTTCTTGGGCTATCGACCATAGCTTCTGGGCTTTACTTGAAAAAGGCAGCCATTTCAATTTGCAACATCTGTAAAGTAGCAAACTTCACTGTCTTCACCGATTCCAACTGAATGGATGTCCTTCACAAAACAACATTGTCAGAGTGCGCTACTGTAGAAGGTGGGCCTTGACTTCCCTGTGTGTGTGAGGCCATGTTTGGAGACTAATTATATGACTGCCATGTCTGGGTGACCCATGTGGCCTTATTAGACTTTGGGGTTGTACAAAAGGGATCCTAGGGGATTCCAGTAGAAGGAGACGTGCTGGGCAATTAGACCTAACATTAATTACTTCCACAAGTAAGCATCTTACACATTGCATGCAGGCGAAAAGCTACAGCCACTCGAATAGCGTTAGGCAACTTGAAAAGTGCATTAAGATCAGAAATCTGAGGACACTAAAGTAAAAACCAAAGACATCCTGTTTCCAATTGATGCAAATGAGATCAACATGGAAATGGATATTGGATACTGCAGAGATATGCATTTCATTACACAAATGCAGAGAGAGCATGAGCAAAATATTTTTACTTTGTTTACGAGATGTGGATTAGAAATTTGAAGGAGGATTGCAAGTATTCAAACACACAGACATGCATACACACAAACACATTTACACTTATCTTTAGTTAGACCCTGTGTTGATGTCTATCGATTCACACAACCCTACGAGTAAATAATCTTGAAACCATTAACAGATAATATCTATCCCAAACATCAACCTAAACGCAACTCACATCTTAGCTCAAACCATAACTACCATCCACAAAAATGATCTAAAAATGTAAAAATATCGTGAAAAAGTTCAAGATGCTTCTGTCACTCTTTTCAGGAAGTGGGTTTTTTGCTCAGTAGTACAATGTTTTCTTTTCAGATATTAAAAAAAAAAAAAAAGTTAGCATTTTATTTGGAAGTCAAGGTCCCAGAGTCTGAAGAAGTGGAGAGGCTTAGAATCCACATTACCTGAAGTCCAGAATGAAGTTTCCACACACACTGATAATTTGAGGTGCCATGTCATTTGCTAGTCTTGATCCAGTAAGTTAGAGCGCTTACATACCTCTGCTGACAAGATTCATGGCGTTGCACGTTTCATTTTTTATCTGTAATTGGGACCTGCTCACCAAAAGCTGGTACCAAAAGCTGGTTCAGTTACCATGATGTTACTATGATCGACAGGCCAGCAAACTGACCTGACCCGAGTCCTGTAGAGGAAGATGACAGACACCGGACCTAACAATGCAGCGACCTGGTCATCCATCACACCTCGGCGGTGCCAGAAGTTAGTCACCTCCATGTCACAACGCATTGCTGCAGTAATTCATGCCCAACCAAGTACTTCCAAGAACAAGTATTTGTAGTGAATCTATATAGAAGTTTTACCTTCCCACACACACACACACACATATTCTGTCCATGCCATCCGTCAAAGAGCTGGATTGTGTACAGCATTTTATTTATTTATTTTTTAACGTGCTGGGAAAAGTATGAGATAAAGTGCATCCTTTTGTAATTGCTGATGCAAAGCTGGGTTGCAAATTGGCCCGCAGTTGGAGAGAGAGCAAGTATGAGGTACAGGGGACTTAACAGCTTTGGGATAAATGCTTACTTAAGCAGGTATGGAAAGCAACATCTTAATGATAATGAATGTCTAAGAATGGCATTAAAAAGGCAATGTCACATTCAGCGAGCTCTCAATTTGAAACGCCGCTGCGGCGCTGTGGGCTCCATCGTGTTGACTCACTAGGGGGCCATTTTATAGGCATTCTGGTGCGTCTATGAACAGAAGGACATACGCTTAAATGTAAAGGCTCTGGACAGGCAGCAGGTGCAGAATATTTGCTGAAATATGTCATTAAGGGAGGCAGAACTTATTTCTCCGCATTTTACATAACATGAATGTGATGGTAAAAGATGAACACTTTAGTAAACTCACCAAGAGATTAACAAGGCATTTATGTTATATTACATAAGTCCTTTTATACATTAAGTACATTATTGTATTAGGTGCTTAAGTCTAAAGTCGAAATCTTTTATTCTTGACATGCGTCAAGATCCCCTACAAGGAGCGCTGAGGAATGTTGCTGGCTAGATCAATGTCAGAGTTTCTCTACCTGAGCTACTAGCTTGATCTCCAAGAGTTCAGCCATGTCAAAAAGGAACACACTAATAATTATTTATATTTGATTACATACTTTTTTACACAAAGGAGGTTGCAAAAATGAATGAAAAGTTAACACCAGAAAAGTACAATGGTGTAAAACCAACTGGAAACACCAGGTTCCGATGTAAAATGTGTTTTACGTGCGAAGGTCATAGTTGGTGTTACCGTAAACTATGTTGCAGATAATAGTGGCTCACAGTATAAATAACTGTAGACTTCAAAGTCAGTCACCTGACATGCAAGTAAAGGTGGCTTACAGCATGTGTGAGCAATCACCAAAATATCTAATCTGACATTCGTCTATATCAAATAAAATACAGATGCCCAAGAAATGTATTTTGTGGGTTAGTTTTTGATAGCCACTCAAACCTTGTAAAAATAATATTGATTTAGACTTGCTGAGCCTCATAACTACATTGATCAAGGTTTTTTTTATTTTTATTATATTTTTTTAGGGGGAACCGCCGATAACTGAAAAAACCAAAATCACTAGAGGCTGCTGAGTTTGACAGAATTTTGTTGAACAGCTGAAAAATGAGACCTTGCATACGGGAGAGTGAAATTATAAAGTGTGCACCTTTCAGTTGTTGAAGCAGAAGAAAAACTAAATGAATTGTGTGCCAGAAACATAAAACTAGTCATTTAAAACTTAAGGCGGACCGACGAGCATCGATGGCCGTCTCCTAAATCCATTTGTTAAGGGCTGGTGAATGTCAACCACAAAATCAGTGTCATCATCCTCCTACTAACTTTAACTTAATGACATTTAAAGGTTTGCGGTCAGATTGTGACAACACATTTTGCCTTCTGTTATGAAAACCAGTTAAGACTCCATGGTTACTTCACATTTTTTTCCATTTGTGACTTGCTACTGTTCTATCATCATATTCCATTTGCCGAGAACATTTTTGTTCAGGTCAGCTTTAATGGAACGGAATAGAAAGCATAGAAGACTGAAAACGGAGCCAACCAGCCCTCTCAACCTAATGCCAAGTACTCAGCTATTTCCCCACTAATTAATGACTTGCTTTAGAAAGCTTTGTGCCGTCCCACTACTGCTTAGCTAAATCTCCTTTCAAAGTTAACAAATTACTAAAGCATAAACTATGTGCACAATGCTAATTTTCTTTTTGTCTCTCTTAATTTCCAGCACCACTTGACCGCAGATATTGCAGCTATGATTAAATTACTTTAAAGCAATTTGCATTTGCTGCAGATAAATGGATCTAAGATTCATTGCAGTTCTGTGTCACAGTACCGTAAGCGCGATGTTTGATTTTGCGAGGGAATCTGGACACGCAAGGAGATGGCCAGTGACAGTGACTCGTGTTTTGGCTTGTTCCTGTGATGCTGGGCTAATCCTGCTGGCCCAGCACAGTGCAAAGGCCTCATTAGCAGCACCCAGTACACAGAGCAATAAACATGCCACTCAAGCTAACTCTTTTTGTCAAGTTCTTAATGGTGTGGAATATAAAAGCTGGCGGCCAGCAGAGGGTTTACTCTAGGGGGAGGAATAACAAATACACAGTCCCTGGAGGTGGGTTGAGTTGGAGCTGAAGGAGTGGCAAAGGAAGAGGAAGTGAGCGCCACTCTGGAGGAAGGGAGGTTGTTTTTGTTGGGTGTTTTTTTTCTTTTCTTTCTTCGTCTCTTTTACTGACAGTTTGTGAGCAGGAATTGTGTAGGAATATCATTGGGAATCAGAGAAATGAAGAATGCCCAAAGTATTTCTCAGTAGTGAATGGGAGATTAACATTAAAAGAAGTCTATTAAAATTCGGGATAACATTTTATTTGAAGGGGTGTACATAAGACTGACATAATACTGTCATAAACACAACATGACACCACTAATGGATATGAAGGAGTCTCCGTGAATGGTTATGACTGTTGTCATGAAGTGTCAGTCAGTAAATAATGACACTTTTAATGTAAAGTTGACACTTTTGATGGACTTTTAGTACAATCTTTAGTACACTTTTGCATTAAAAGTATCATTATTTACCGAATGACACTTCATGACAACAGTCATAACCATTCATGAAGACTCCTTCATGTTCACAGCAGATGACATGATGGTGTCATGTCAGTCTTATGCACATCCCTTCAAATAAAGTGTTACCAAATTCTTTATGTGAGCTTTTTTGGGTTAGGGATTGTGCATGCCATCCTCAGGAAGACAGCGATGATTGTCTGTGACTGCATTGCGTTTTTACTATTATTGCTCCCACTATTCTACTCCATTGTGTCGGTGCTACTGTGTTCCAGGATTCCCAATCAGCGATGAAATCCTCTGTCGAATGAATGAGGATCACAAAATACTATTATGGCGAGCAGCAAAAAGTGTTGTAGTACATTAGCAGTTTGCCCTAATCTGTGACAGTCATAAGCTCTGTTAATTACCGGCACATCCTTTGCAGCAGCAGCAGACTCCAGGCTTCATTTACGGGCCAACACCAAAATGATGGCGATCCGCTGGGCTCGCAGCAAACCCACTTCTCACCTCAGGAGTTCTGCACTCACAGACTTACCCCCAGTAGAGAAGAAAGAGACAGGTACAAGCAGAAACTGGGCCAGTAATTACAAACACGTAAATAAAAAAAGAAGAATCCACAGCTCTGCCACGTTGTCCTGGGGATAATCTGCTTTTCGCAGATAGATTTGCTGTATTAGCACACGTGCTAAAAAGTTTTCCGCCATCGTTTTCTTTGTGGAAGAGAGCTTGAATAACGGTTCCGAGTCACAACAAAGCTTTTTAACAAGTAGACGAACCATGTAGCATGTCACAGTCGGAACAGAATAAGACTGAGCTCT
The DNA here is from genome assembly GCA_903066815.1 of Brachyrhaphis roseni. Classification (NCBI taxonomy): domain Eukaryota; kingdom Metazoa; phylum Chordata; class Actinopteri; order Cyprinodontiformes; family Poeciliidae; genus Brachyrhaphis; species Brachyrhaphis roseni. The sequence goes on along the minus strand of CAEFZY010047760.1, from coordinate 21,304 downwards.
GGCGTTTCTCTTCCATTTTCCCACGACTTTGAGTCTCCATTTCAATCACAGCGGGGCCACTCGACGGTCCATGTCATTACATTTTATCGTGGTCTGCTTGGCTGAGCAGTGGGCATGTCCTGGCAAGCGAGTCCGCGGTTTTATGCAGCATTAAATCCCTGTGAGAATGAGCGGACCTAATCTTTGCCTTACTCTCTCCGGCCGGCTTCGCAGTCTAAGCAACACTCGGGGAGCATCCGAGCCTACGCGGATGAACACGATTAAAAATCACAATGACAATGGCAATGGCAATGAGTCCAAATCCTCCAGGGGTCAAGATGAAGCATCACTTCAGGAAGGCAAGAGAGAGAACCAGGGAACAGGACTGGCATTAGTAAACAAATCCTTTCAACCTTACGTCCAGGTTAGCCTGGAGGGGGGAAGCGCCAGAGTCACCCGCCAGTATAAAGCCTGGAATGCAATTCGGCAATAGCCTGAACGAAACTAATTTTATCATGCAATTAAAAGGTTGAGGATTTTATTTTATATTTTTTTTAAGTTTGGTGAAATATATTATGTTGTGTTTCCAGTATGAGACTCTCTTCCAGGAACTGAGGTGATTTTCTCAGGCTACTTTCAGCCCTTCTCCATCCTTCTGTGCTCTGTCTGATTCCCTCTGTGTTTATTTCTGTATTAGTAATAACAGTCACCTTCTCTCCAGTTCCCTGCACATGTTTTTTTCTTCTTCTTCCTGGTTTTACAGCCATTCTACTCCCACCAGGATCTCCCGTCAATTATCCACCTTCCCAGTAGATGTAATCCTGCAAGATTCTCCTTCGAGCTGCATTCTGTTTCTCTCTGTGCCGGTCATCTTGTGCTCCTCTAGCTTTGTTGTTTCCAATCTGATGTCCTCTAGTTTTTCTTGTGGGACAGGTCATGGGTTGTTGTAAAACAATTATTTTTTTTTATTTTTATTTTTTTACAACAAACAGCTGTCTGTGGAGCTTCTCCACAATTTATGATAATTACGAGTCGCAGCTGTTTAAATTGGTCTACAGGCAGGTTTTGTTTTTTTTTAAATTTCAACAATAAGATATTCAGAATTTCTCAAAATAAAGTCTACAGTTTTTGTACCGAGGCACAAAACAGGCAACATCTGGGGATCTTTCACAGATTTTTTTTTTAAAAGAAATTAGGCATTTTTTTTCTGTGTTTCTCAGGCTTTATTCAATTTCTGTGAATTTTACCATCTCCCACTATGAGGTGAAAGGTTTGTTACCTTTCTAGCTTACGTACAAAGTGTAATTACTAGATATTTTAGATTTTCTACTGAAATTTGCAATTTTAATTCCATTGATCAGAGTCCAAGAGCTAAGAGTACAGTAGAAGAAAAAAAAGAAGTGGATTTCTGATGCGGCTATGACTGAAAGACCAACCTGAAGTTAATGGATCCACTCATCTGTCTTTATTCACTCATAAGCTTTGCATCAGCTTTTTATTGAAAAGAAAAAAAAAAGAAACTTTAACTCCAATAAAAAGAGAGAATTACCAGTGCTAATCTCCCAGGTAAGCGCCTGATAAGGTGCAGTAATAGAAATCATTGTGTCAGCTTTCATGTCCAAAAAAGGAATTAAAAAAAAATGTGGAGAGAGCAGGGGGGGGGGACGAGGAAGGGGACTTCAATAGCAGGCGATGACTTCTTCTCAGGCTCATTTCAGAGGGGAAATATTAATAATGGTTTTTCTTCCACTCTGTCTGCCTCTGCGTGGGTTGCTTGAGCCATTATGGCAGCCGAGTTACAGCATCAGTGCTGCTCTTCTCTCTTTACGCTCTACCCCACACCCACTCACAGACACATACATACATACACGCTGTCCCTGCTAATGAAGCGATGGGAAGTATTAGAGTTAAGGCTCTGGGCTGCGGATGACATTAAAGTGTCACACGCCCACTTCGAGTTCAACTTTGCAGGTAATAACGTGGTCCGTCAAAGATCGCCGCCGTGTTTTCTTTGCAGAAGCAGGCCAGAGGTCTTGTGCGGCTGCAGCACCTGTAAGGGGTGCAAGGATATTGCCGAAAGACATACGGAAGTCCTGGTTTCGCAACAAGGAACACTTCATTTTTCTTCTAAAGACTAAGCCGAAATACAGATTCACTTGTTTTGCACTTTTCACAAAATGTGAAAACTGAAGATGTGTATGAAAACAACATAAAAGGTGGGTAGATATGTACCTGCCCTTTTAATTTATGTCTGTGGTCTGCTCTGTTGCATTTGAATTGAGATAGGAAAAAAAAAAGAAGTCTCAAAATTAATTTGCACCATTTTGCATTTTGATTACAGATAGAGTGCAAAGCTGCATATATAATCAAAACAACCACGGAGGCTCATTCCGACGGTCAGGGAGATATGTCACGCTTGAGTAAGCGCACCAGCAAGTCGACTGAAAATATACATAGAGGTGAAAGTCTGACTTGAAGACATTCCACATTAATAGGAAACAATGTAAGGTACTTTGAAATTTAGCAGCATGGACCAAGATAAATACAAAACAGAGGGTAAAACCTTTGGTGCAGCCTTTCGAATACCTTATTGATTTTATCCTTGAGATGTTTCATATTTGGAAACTATTCTTGAAGAGTTGTGCATGAAAACAAAAGAGTACACACAACTCATTTCAAATTCCCAAATCTTCTAAAGTTTCCTTCACAACTACTGACATCCCTAAAAAAATGTGTACAAATCTATAAAAAATGCACAATTCAATTGCATGTTCTCACACCAATGGTTGTGTGAATTTTAATGATAACAAAACACCAAAATATTTTTCTTTGTCAAAGTCTGGCAGAAACATTTTTTAACTGCTAACAACAACCGTATTTAAAAAAAATAAAAAAAATAACTCATATTCTTATGACCCAAGAAGGTTAGTGCTTTAAAGTTCGACATGTTTTCATCTGTGTCTGGGACACTTATGAAGGAAACTGTTCTCGAGTTGCATTGGCAGTGCTGAATAAACTTTTTTTTTGTCCTTCCTGATGACACTCAAATTCTAAAGAGCCTTCGACATTTTGAAATGATGTGGCAATCGCGTTACTCGCTAGAAGCAAAACAAGGTGACAGAGAAAATACGCTTTGAAAGAACCGAGGGTTCTTCCTAATGAGTCTGGATCTATAGTTCAAAATCTAAAACCACATCAGCCTGTTTGTCATTTTTATGATTCCCGGAAGACGCGTCATCATAGGCATCACTTTCCTAGAAATTAATTTTATTTATTTATTTCAAGCAAGTTTTTAAAAAACGAGAAATCAGTAGGACAGTAGGACTTTCTTAGGCATTTAAAACTATAGAAAATATAATCTAACAACCACACAAGCAAGCTGCCCACTTGCAACTCAAAAATTGCACTAATGACTAGCAACGTAACCTCATACTTTGCTATCTTAACCCTTCACTCACTTCTGTGTGCAGGACACTTAAAACTGAAAGTGAGACAGCAGGATTCATTGTGTGATTAATTCAACCCATAATTATTGAAAACAGGTAAACTACTTGTCTGACCAATGGCAGCACAAGTCGATTCTTTTATAAACACAGCAAAACATCACCATACAGGTAAAAGCAACATACTTGGTCATGATGCAGCAGAACACTGAGAATATTACACAACTCATTTCAAGTAAATATTAGTAGTGTATCATAAAAGACATGGCCTGACTTGATGTTTCGCCAAATATTATTTGTTTAATCTCATTTAAACCCACCTAATGTTTTTTTTTTCCCCCAAATTCCACGCCATACAGCGATAGTGTTTGCTTACAATTACTCAGCTGTTATTAGTTACCACTACCCTTTTACACAGAGTATGCCTGTTCTGTCCCAGTCCCTCCCATCTTCAAATGTTTTAGTGAGTATTTCATTAAAATTCCTACCTGATCTACTCCAAGTGTTCCCTGCTGCTCGAAAGAACATGCATCATAAAAGAGAAGTAGGAATTGGCTAAAAGGGTAACACTTTATTTGACGGGTTGTGAATAAGACACCGTTTTGTTTCAACCCCTCCACCTGGTAATCAGTGTTGTGCTCCTCTCTATCGTTTCTCTGGCAATACTGAGATTAAAAGTGATTGAAGTAAAGCACCACACTGCCCCCTTACTCAAATAAATGAAGAAAACCTATTTTTAAATGTCATGTTGGCAATTAAATGCAGTAGTGCTGCGTATTTTATTTTGCGCACCCCGACTTGGTAAGCAGAAAAACATATTTACTACAAGTCAGAGAATTAGATTTGGATTTCTGAATAAAGCCTACACACACTAAGCCCTCGCTGTGCATTCAGATTTTATCTGTGGATGAAACATTTTGTCAGTAACGTTATCAGACATGCTGCGGGAGCCCTGAGTATACTAATGTACACCTCCATTAGTAAAAAAAAAAAACAAAAGCCACCTCAACAAAGAGATATGAACTGAGTTGAGAGAGAGTGTTACATCATGTCACATCATACACAATGTGTTGGAGGCCTTCTCTTCAGGCAGCGTGGGAGTGAGAAGAGGGAGAACAGAGTCTTTTGCTCTTCATTAATTTGGTAGCTGTAGTCTGGCTAAAAAAGGCAGGGAAGGGGATTGTTACGCTGATTTTGTTCTCTTAAAAAGTCTGAAAGAAAGCTAAAAATGTGGTCAGGGAAGGAGTTGGGTTTTTTTATATCCGGGAACTACCAAAGGCTTATTTCTAGCTCACGTTTTCCCTGAATGGTTGGGACAATCCAATAAGGGCTTTCGTGTCAGCTGTCTTCCTGCTTGGTAACTGGCGTAGCAGCTGGAGCTGCTGGGATGTTTCAGGTTTTCCCTACAAACAGTGGCATGCTGATCCTTGCAAGTTGCATCCCGACTGCTAGAAGCAGATGCAGAGACGGTGACGGGGAAGCGGTTTTCTTTGCAGCTGCAGCATTCCCACGATCAGGCTATGCTGCGCCACCGTTTGTGGTGTGAATGAGATGCATGCATGCACTGAGAAGAACACAGCTTTTCTCTGCTGCCACCAACTCAACGTAAGGGTGAGGACGAATGGTGTGAAGATGAGAGTGAGCAGCAAAAAGCTTTACACAAAGAGCCATGAAAACATATTCCCCCCTTACAGATTTCTCTGTTTGATATTTAATCATTTTAAAATATTTCACACACCTCAACGACTTTTTGTATGAAATAAATAGAACCTGGATAAGTGCAAAATGCAACAATGGAAGAAAAGCTACTTTGGCCAACTTGCACCCATGTGAGAAAGTAATGATCTGTTAAATCTAATGATTCCTTAAGACGGCACTGAGTGAAACAATTTCCTTTAATATCTGAACTGCCAATGCGTACTTTAAATAACGGTGAATGAATTCTGGCACTGTATTCTTTTCAAAAATTGTTTTAAATTAAATTAGTTATACTACAAGAATGTCGAGGATGAACAGCTTGTTAAAGGTCAGGCCACTGTATGTCAATTGGGTTTTAGTGTAGACTTTGACAAAGCTACTCTAAAACCTTAATTTTCTGTTTTTGTTTTGTTTTTTTCTAGAAGTATTCAGAGGTAGACTTGCAGCATAACCCAAGAGTATTTGGATATCAAGGTTATGAACAGATGGCCGGAAAATATTCTGGGTCCTGAAGCAGCAAAGCCTCCCAAAACATCAGACTACCACCATGTTTGAATGTATTATGCAGGATGTTATGAGGGACGTTGGTTTAAAAAAATCCACTTTGGTCTCGCCAGTCCACTCAGAAAACTTTCCTTTAAATATTGTGAATAATAAAGAATTATTCAGACAGGCTTTTTGTGTTCTTTTAGGTCCGCATTGGTTTTGGAACTGGGAATTTACTGTTTACAAACTCAAATCACAACTGAGTAAGTTAAGTATACCTTGTATTCATATCTTGGGTATATGGGCACATAATGACATTGTGTGAAACTTTGCCATTTATACATACATTGAGAAAGAGTTGCGGTTTAAAATCTGTCTTGCTGTAGTTTAACTCTTTGTTGAGAAACAACTTTTTTTCTGACCTGTGACTGACAAAATTTGCAAAATTTGGCTCCATAATATTTTACTGGATTCTTTCCTGACATTTTGAACCCATTGCCGATGTGCTCTTGGAGTAACTTTTGTAGCCCAGCTCCTCCTGGGATGGTGTGCCACTGTTTTATATTTTCAAAACTTATTTTCTCATTTGTTCTTAGATTTACTTAGATAATAATTATTTTGAGATTTCTTAGCCTGCTTTATGTTAATTTTAGCCAAAAACATAGTTTTGGGTATTTCTTTATTTGGGGGGTAGGGGGACGCATTTTTGAATTGGGGACAGATGCACAATGTAAACAGAACCACATTGAGACGGAGAGGGAAAAAAAGAAAGAAAAAAATAAACAACTTGTGTGCATTAGAAAGTTGACTCAACTCCAAGCCTGAGAGCACAGTAGAGAGAGGACAGCAGATGTGCAGATCTGGGTTGTGATTGAAATCCTGGGTGACTTTAATGTTTCGCTGCATGACTGACACCGAGCTCAGCAGCTCACGCCGTAGACGCATACACACATCCGACGTTGTTTACTCCAGCCGTTTGGTTCGAGGGTTGAGTTCTGGAAATAGAGACCCTGTGCTGAGCTCCCAAGAAAGATGCCTCGCAGACGTTTAGTTGCTCTTTGAAGAAAATCATGTGTGAAGAGAATAAGGCACCTCTGCCAAATTTCATTAAGGCATCTACAAATCTGTCTGACCTTAAAAACGCTATTATATCACCATCACAACAGGGGTCATTCTGTGGAAGTACCTGATAAATCTGTGATAACGCCACAAATTTTGTTCTCTAGTTTCAGCACACCTTTGCCTCTCCTAATTTTCGCACTGTCACTGGTAATTTAGAGAGTTTTATGAATCGTATCTGAACTTTCTCAGGTTGTGTCACAGTAAAAGCTCCAACTTTAATTTGTTTACCTTGGATTTTATGTGTGAGGCCAAGGTAAAGGGGTGAATCATTTTCAAAATCAGTTACAAAATAATCTGTGGGTAATTCAATCGACAAAGTGAAATAAAAATGTGATCAAGCTCGTCAGTACCAGTCCTCTGCCTGTAAACAATTTAAAATATTTTTATTGGGTGTTTTTTTGTTAGTCTGGTTTAAGGGCTATAAAAAAAACTTAATTTGTACACTTACGGAAGCACATTTTGTCCAAAATTTTACTTTTAGACCTACAGAAACTACAATTACTCTGTCTCAAAAATGGGATCCTCCTCTCATTTGAAATGAAATCTTATGGTTCCATCAAAGTGTTTTTCACTCCTCTGCTTCCAATTTCCTTCCCTCCCTCATAAAAAGGATCAATGAGCCGGATAATCTTTGCTGCTTCTTGCGGCACTCATTCATATTTTTGTTGGATGTTTTCCCCTAATTTCTGAATTTTGTGGGTCTGGTTATTTTGTCCTTTGGTTTCTGCTTAATTCATATTTAATACACTGTCTGAAATCCTGCTACAGTTTAGGTACAAATTAATGACATGTATTTTGTGAATAAAGAGAGATGGGTCCAATCCACCGATTCACAACCAAGGCATAAAATTGATCAGAAATACTAAGACTAGACAGAAAAGGAGCAAAAAAGCACTGAAAAAAAATAATTATAATAAAAAAAAAAAACAAGCAATACACTGTGGATGATTGTGAATCTTACTCCATGGAAGTACATAAAAAAAAATAACCAAAGATGTTTGGAAATTTGATCTTTTTTATATTTATACAGCTATTTTGCATATTTCAAGACCAGATTGTATTTATACGGATAAAACCCCTCAGCTCTACTGTTACTGAAATGACAGGAAAAAACATTTTTTTAACTCTACCTGTTCAAACTACACTTCTGTCCGTCTGTGAAATAAACCTACCAACAACTGCAATTGTACACATGCTGAGACACTGAACTGAATCACTAGCAACATGTGCCCAACATGTTTTCTTTGTTTTCTTGCTGGTTCATCTATATTGATGGAGTTTGTGCAGTAGACTTTGTGTATGAGATCCAGACAGAATCCAAACAAATGCATCATTAGAGGATCCACGTATAAGTTGCGTGGGGATAGTGTAGAATTTTATAATGTACACATTGTAAATTTAGTGCGATGTGAGATGCTGGGCTCAACCCCAGAAGTCAAAGTCCAACAATGTCTATATCTGGAAGTCTGGCTCAATACTTCACTGCAAGTATGTCACTTGCAGTGAATGACAATGAATAACTTCAGTTTTAAAAGAAAATGAAAGAGCGAGAAACTGGATCAAAACTAGTCCAAGATGTTGGAACTTCTATTTCTTACAATTTTTGTCAGAAATACAGTGGTTATTCCTATCAAGTTTACTTCACTAGATTTATTATTAATATGCATTTCAGAAGGTTCAACTTAGCCACTGGAATTACTAGATCTAACTTGCTACCCAAATAACTATCTGATGTCAGAGAAAGGATTCAGTGTTCTGGGTATCTTAGCCATAATACTGATCTGACCCATTAAACAATCAGTAGTGGTTCCATTTCAATGCTTCATGAACATCAGTGCCATGGATATGATTGAAATTTAATTAGTTGTAAAATTCAGCGATCTAAAACACTCATTTTCTTTTGAATGATCTACTCCACACTTAAACTGATTTTTTTCTTTAAAGGAGTAGAACAGTCGCTCAAACTAGTATGCTAGGGTTGACTGATTAGACATCGGCTGGTTGAACTGCTCTCTCAACAGCTCTCCCTAAACCAAATGCTGTCACGGGCTGATAGAAAGATCCAGCAGCCAGTACAGTCTCTCTTTCACTGCAAGCATAATTGGGTAGAATGAAAAACGGCAAGATTGTGAGAGAAAACACACTGCTACGTCAGCGGGTGCAGCAGACATAAAGCCAGACACATTACAACAACATATATATGAAGTGAGCTTTTTCAGTCTACTTTGATGATCAATGACAAAACGCCATTGTACAGATAATATAATAATATAATTTTGAACTTCAGAATAGATTATTTTCTAAAGATGAAATGAAATTGTAAAGCATGGAGTTGTTTGAGAAAACGTAAAAAAAAAAAAAAAAAATTAGCTTTGTCTGAGATTTAACCTAAAAAGATTACAATAATAATCTTAATTATGATGGAAAGTAACCAAATTTAGACCACCCTATGCAAGTCAGGTTTATAGTATGTACTGTCCCATATGTCTGCACATCTCTGGTTCTCTTCTATCAACTAGCATTGTGGTTTCACAGCCGAGTTCATAAGTGATTCTAACCGTTTTCCCAAAAGTGTCTAAATTGGTCGCTCATTACACGTTCTGCCAGGCCTTTTCTGCCCCCTCCCCCCGGGTGTCTGGCGGTAAAAATATCTCCCTCATAATATTATCACTCAATATTAAACACACAAAATAGCCAGGTTGGGTTTTCCAGTCTCTCGTCCTGCGTTTCTCCCACAACAATAAACAGTCTACAACTTCATTTGTTCCATACAAATTAAATCTATTCTCGACTCACCTCCAGGGACTATTGAGTGAAATCATACAGTATGGGGCGGTAGCAAACAACAGCAAGGCTTTATTTGACATGACTGGTCCTAATTAGAGCCAACTGTGACTTAGGACTGAAAGGAGTGTATTATGTCTTTATGTAATGCATCTAGCCTGGCAGGCTAAATCATTTTGCTAAAAGTGAGCTGAAGAAAGGCTTTTAAAAAGCCTCCTTCACTAAGGATTAGGAGCGTTTTGTTATCTGAAGCACATGTACAGCACATCTGCTTTTCTCATTAACAAAATAAAGAAGAGGGGGGGGAAGCAGTAGCTTAAAATACACTTCAAATCTCCTTATGCTACTGGTGCCTAATTACCAGGCTGGAGTTGGTGTATTAGATTCGTCTGTGATGTATCCATGTTGGCACATGGATATTTTAATTATTGTGAGCTATTTGAGCAGATTATCTGCAGTGTCATGTGTTCCCAAGGCTGCAGGCAGATGAAACGTCAGTGGAACTCTAATCGGAAATCTCTGTCCGGAAAGGCTTTTGCATCATCTGGGCTTTGATACTTTTGTTTATCCTCCTAGCTTACTCACTATGCGGCATCTCTAGAACACAGATTCTGATAAAAAAAAAAAAGAAAAGAAAAGAAAGAAAGACAGCCGAGCCAGAACTCAACAGGCGAGGTCTGTTTCTCCTCAGCTTCCGGTGTCCTAAGAAGAACTTAAAGCACTGGCATCATGCTGTGTGTCTGAGGCTGGGGGCAACCCTGGAGGCTGATCCTGAATAGACACAGAAGGTATTCCCAGTCTTCCCCACAGGAAGCGTACTACCCGGTCGCACTCAGGAAGACACGACAAAGCTCTCAGCTAAAAATCAGATGTCATCTTCTCTGTCATCCTTTAATCTCCAGATGAGGTCAACCACAGTTAGGTCTACTTTTGGAGAGTTTCCACAAAGCTAAATCTGTACGGGTGCATTTTATATCTCTCATTTTTCCAGATGAAATCAGAATTGTTCTTCAGCCGGCACTACAAAACTAATAGCATGCATGCATAGGCATCAGTTTGCTGCAGTGAAACACTGACTCCGTTTTAGCTTGCCTCACTCTGACAGAGGACAAACTTTTTCCTGCTGCGGTCGGTCAATTTAGGAGACGTTTTTCATAAATACCATAAAGAATCTTATTTTTCATTGAAGTACTGTGTAAAAACAACTGAAAGTAACATATTCACAGTATTTGGCCCCATTTCATCAGAAGATGGAGCCAATGAGATCGTAAAGGGGTGGGCTCTGGCATTCAACCTAGTACTAAAGAACCCAGAGAGTGCCAATTAAACACATTCTGACAAATTCTTACCCTAATTGTTGCTAATGGACTTGAGACAAATCACACCAGGAATCATTTTCCAGTGTTACTGAGAAATGATTTGTGAGTCAGTGTGAATTATACTCTCAAAGCCGACAGATAGGGCACCACTTGTGGTCCATTGTTTTAAGGTACGGTGTGTTGTACATTTATAGTTTATTCTATGACTACCCTGGGTGTAAGAAGCGGATATTTGAACTATTGCTGCCTATCACCTGACATCAGTCTACTTGTTTGTCAATGCAACTCCTGCTCACTAGACTTTTTTTTCCCCCAGAACTTTTCTGTTCTCCACAGATCAGAAGATTCTGAAATATACAGACCAGCCCATCTGACACAAGCAACCACTTACACTTCACCTCAGAGTGTTTGGCAGATTTAATGTGTGTGCCAAAAAGCACCTGAACAAATGCGCTTATGTGCCATTGAGAGTACATTTTCAGTGCACCCTTCTGCAATTTACAGAAGCCTGGAGGACTCCATTACTCTATGTGTTGTATATCACCTGCTATTACATCGGTACCTTTGAACCATAATTAAGTTGTGTGGATCTTATATTTCCATTCTCTGATTTACATGCACTGGTTAAAGGAGCCAGTGGGTGGGGTGTGTAAATGTTCTGCAGGTGGTGGCACCTCTCGAACGGACTTCAAACACAACACAAGTGACAGAGTCAAGAGTGCATCGATGTGTTAAAAGCCGTTCCCAGCCTCACTCAAAATAGTGAGTCCCGACTACTAGACACTGAAGATGCCTTGTGGCTCCATTAACAGCCTTACGTTAACCTGAGAGAGTTTTGTTGGGGTCATGTTGTCTTTTTGTGCAAACACAAAAGTTTGCAGTGTAAAAATGCCCGTCCCTTTGGAGTTTAATGATACCACAGTGACCCAGTGTTGGGAGAAATGGGTGCATCAGGATACATGATCACACTGGGCTTTTCTGCACTGTGTGTAAGATAAACTTTCAATGTGCCAGACAGATGCATGAAACAAGAACCTGACATTACAACCTGAGTCCTTAACACTTCTGTTAGGTGCTACTAATTATCTCTACCTAAAGTATCTATACGGCTTCATTTTTGACTTGTTTAACTGATTTTTGAACAGCACTATCATTATTGGATATGCAGGCTTTTCTTGTTTGGACTTTGTTTTTCTTTTTCTTTTAAGAAATTTCCTCTGACTTGGCATATATGATAAGATATCTGTGATTTGGTTTTAGCTAACACTAAAGTAAGGCACCCTTGCTTTTCATGCCTTTTGTTAACTTATTCAGCAATGGGAGCGGAGCATACAATTCATGCCTATGGGTAAAATGAAATGGTGCATAATAAATAAAAGTCTAATCTGTCAGTAAGCATAGCACAAAATTCATAGAACTCATGCTGATCTTTTTTTTTTTTTAAAGGCATGAACGTCAAAGTAGCTCCCAAACGTCTGACCTGAAGTATACATACCCATCTCTGGTCTACATTTTCACCTAACTGCTTTCAAATCAGACCATTTCTCCTAGGTGCTTATATCACAATGCTTGTTCGGTGAAAAGTATGTTTATTTTTAGACAGGTGCAATGTGCATGAGCAGCGCTTTCTCTATGGAGATAAGTCTCAGTTTTGATGATGTAGAGCAGCTTTTTTGTGGAGGACAAAACTACACGACGAGCTGCTAAGGAGGCAGCCAGCTGGCCTAGCTGCCCAAGTGAGAATGAACAAAAAGTAAAGGAGGATGCCAAGGTTGGGGCAGGAGAGCTGTTGGTCAGAGATACCCTGCCTCAAACTGCTACACTATTGCTTTTTCATGCTAATGTTTGTCCCTTGGATAAAAGGATGTTTTTATTCACATGATGTTTAATTCACTCTGTTAAGTACACGCACAATGCATCCAGCAGTCAGCTGTCATGGAGACTTAGCTTAGCCTGTTGAACAGACATTGCTGACCAAAGAGTTGCACATCAGAGGGACTTGCACTGATTTCCCAGGTAAGACCTTCGGATACTACTGCTTCTCCCCAAAGTGCTTTGGATCTACAACATTTTAGGAGGAATGACAGTGATTAACATTTATCCATAATGTATATGTTCCACTTCTATTCGTAGTCACATTTTGAACAGTAATGTTGAGGATTCAGTGTCTCCCCCAGGTCAGTTGTGTACTGTAGTACTGGGAAATCTTACAACTAATTTTCTACAGAGAAGATATCTTCTCCAACAGGGACTTTTTTTTGTATTAATAAAAGAAAATATAAAATATAACCCTCAAAATTGCTGCTATCTTCATCATTCTATAGTTTAAACAGAGGGTTGGTATCATCCTTTTACCGGGACTGCGTGGGGGATAGACTGACCGCTACTGATCCCCCAATGCATTTTCATCTCAAGCGGGGTGATCCAAACACGTTGGTTTACATTATCGCAATATGTAACAACGACAGCTGTAAAAAGCTGGTGGGCACAACATAAAATGCCCCATTTCTCTTGGAAGAGCATTTTTAACATGCATTTGCTTAAAGACTGCATAAATCTCAGAGGCCATCTGCTTTTCACATTACACTTCTTTAGTGTATGTAAAAGACAAAAATTTAAATGCACTCCAAAGAAACAACTTAATGTGATTCTCCGTTTAGTAGTATAGCAGATTATTTTATTTCTCATAAAGTGAAATGTTAGGCTTATAAGAGTGTTGATCAACAATATTTCTATATTTAGTAGATTAAAATAAACTTCAAGGTCCTGTGCGTAAAGGTTTCGATAACACTATCTAAAGGAAATGTCTAAAAAGTTGGTCTTGGATGTAATTTAAGATATTTTTCCCCATTCATCGTAGAAGTTACCATCCTGGCTCCTTTTACTTTCCATTGCAGCAACAAGATTTCTTAACAGTATGTTTACATATTTGAAATTGTAGAAAACATCCAATTATTTCTCCACTGAGGGACTCCTCTTCAAACCTCATGTTTTTTGCATTTTAAGGCTTCAAAGGCTTTTTTATGGTAATACGTTGTTGAATGGGAGTCACAGTAAGACAGTCAGGATCGCGCTTCTTTCGTCTGCAGAACAGTGGGTGTGAAAGTCCTCTTTAGGCCGGAAAGAAGAGTTTGTCCTGACCTCTCCCAAAAGCAAAATTAAAATTTATATTTTGTTTTGAAACCTTTGGCATAGTTCCTTTTTTTTAAATTTATCACTGTTGAAGAGATAAGAGGAAATAGAGAGATAGAAATGCGAGTTAAAAGCTAGAGACGAGGCAGTGGTCAGCAACTGAATTCTGATTCCACTTAAATTGATGGCTGTTACGCCAAAATGATTTCATCTTATCTGCTTCCTTGCAGAGTTTCTGGTTTAGGATGCTGCTGGTAAACTTTGTGAATGTGATGCAATTGCTTCCAGGTCTAACTAGATCACAACCAGAAAGGCTTTGATTTGAATTTCTCAGAAAACTGAACTATTTTTCCATCTTTTTTTTTTTTTTAGATTACTTGTGTGTTGTAAGCAGTCAATTGTAGCCTCAGAAGGAAAAAATATAACTAAGATGCAAGTTAATTGCTCAAACAAACGGTGTGGTCGGGTACACTTTGACATAGATGAAGATTAGTGATAAAGTATGTGCTGATCCATGTTTTATTTGCTAAATGTTGATTCATTTGATTGTCCCCTAAACCTAAAAATCTATTGTGCCACCCTTGAACATCAAGCATTTGTTAACTGGCAGTGAGTGTTTTACATCTTTGTGGGGCACTCTTTTGTAGAAACTCTTGAAAAACAGTTAATTTTAGCTAAATTATGAGATTTGGCCAAAAGGCCTTAAATCTTGAGTTTAGCCTCGACTTTAGATTATTCAAAAAAATACACATTTTTATGTGTATATATTTTTTTACCTACTCAAACGCAGACTTGCTGGTGTGCTTTGGATTGTGGTTCTGCTGTTCCTTTCAGGTATTTATGAATGTTAATGATTTTATTCACTGGATGGTGGCTTTTTATGGCCATTAACTATTTTGACATAGTTGTTATTTTGAACTAAAAACAGTGTCTGCGGCCACATCAGAAGTATTAAAATTTGAACTCTGGCGCTAAGCAAATTATATCACAGTTGAACAATCAAACTATGGTTTCTCAACAGTTGATTTCAATGCATTGCTGACACGTGCCGACGGTGTGAGAGACTACAGTCAGACTTTGGCAGAAGCTCAAGGAGATACAGGAAGAAGCAAATTTCTCCAGGTTGCCAAATCGTAAAAATAGTTACTCTTTCCAATGGATAATAACAGGCTGTCCTTTGTGGAGTAGGAGAGTACACTTTACAAATTATTTAATCCAAATTAATTTCTCAAAACCTTATATCCATCTCTAATTAGGTAGAGCCCACATCCTGCTTAAGCCACTTCATATTCTAGTCACAAAAAAGTAAACATTACAAGATTGTCTCTGCTTATGTCACAAAAGACCTCATGATTAAGCCATTAGAATGTTGCTACAATTCAGCCACGCAGACTCTAATCAAATAAGAATTAAACAGATGTGAAGTTGGTCTGTCTGAAAACTGGTAATCAGACAGGAAGCAGGTCCTGGCATAAAGCTAATGTCTTAGCAGTGCAGAGAACCTTGTGACAGAACAACTCAATCTTTGAGGTGCGTATAATAGCTCCGGAAGACGTGGTCAAGGATAAAATATGAATATGAAAACTGAAAAAAAAATAAATAAAATCAGAAAAACCAAGCAAACTGTTGAAATATGAGTCATGTGAAATGGCTTCATTAGAGAAGGATTAAAGAGCTGCATCATTCAGCTGAATCTATCAATCTTGTCTCATGGCACCTTTCTCTCGAGCCGATTGTGATGGATGTCTTGATAATGGTGTGTTCTAACAGATGGTCCCGGCAAGCGGACCGTTAAATAGTGATACGAAAATACTCAGCAAAAAATAAATAAATAAATAACCTCATGATCTTAAGGCTTTTCTTGTCCAGCATAAAAGATACTTACTTTTTTCCCCCTAATATTCTACCAGATTTTCGACAAATAGAGATTAGCAGACAAGATTGTTAGGTAGAAAAAGTATATATACAACAAAAAAAATGTCTAAAACATACATGACTTTTCAGTTGACACTCATTTTCTTTTGTTTCTATCAAATTTTTGTTTACTCAAAAACACAATACAAGCATAGTATTGTGTGAAACTATAGGTCAACAAAAAGGTAAATTGAATCAGTGAATGAAGTACGAACTAAAATCAGGGAGCATCTGTTCTGCACGAGATATTCTTGTTAATCTGTCACTAACATTATATGTTATTTATGACATAGTTCTACATAGTTATTTTAGTTCTACAGACCAGAAACGTGGTTTTAATGGTGTTTTCACACCTGACACATTTAGTCCTCTTTAAAGAGACCAGAGTTTGTTTCCCCTGTTGGTCCAGACCTTTAGTGCAGGTGTGAATACAGTCAAGCGAAACAAACAACTGGATCAAAACCAACTTTTTGAGGTGGTCTTGGTCTGCTTCCAAACAAACTCTGGTGTAGTTCGAACCAACTACAGAAAATATATGTAGTTTTGGACATCATGAAGCGTCGCTGGGCGTTATGGTAAAGTTGAGACCTTCTGTGTTGCAAATGCTAATGCTACTGCTGCATATACTGAAATTGCAGCAGAGCCACTGTTTTATGCTACACAATACTGATGCTATAGCATGTTGTGGATCAGGGCATGCAGAGCTTCCCGTCTCGTCTTGCCAACGCAACTGCAACAAATATGCTAGTTCCAAAGGAATGATGCTTTTCTACCGTTTTCTACAATATTCCTCAATACGAGTAACAAGATCTGCTTCTACTTACTTAAAGGTTTATTTTAAAGGTTCTGAGCAATGATCAGAACTAAAAAAGCAACATTAAGAGGTTTTGCTGATCACATTCGGGCACCAAGACCAAGATTTCCCCTGGTGTTCGCATTAATGGAGCTCTTCTCACATGCTCTCAGAGGATTCCCAAGATCCACTGGCCTTTCATCAGCCTCTGGGCTTTCTCGCTTTGGCCCAAGAAATAATTACTAAACAGCTGAAATGCAGGGCTATATTTCCTACCGTCTCTGCTGTGCCCCCACCTTCCCCTTCCCCAGAGGCCTGATTGCAAAAAATTATTTGAAGTATGATATGAATGAGGCAAGAGAAGCAGGGGTATATGTATGAATAACAAATAAGGGCAATAAGTTCAATGTGCACTTTTTAGTTGTCTACTGGCTGTCTTACAGAAAAAAAAAAAAGAAAGATGTAGACACAAACACTGTAGACTTCAGTATTTAAAAAAAAAAAAATTCAGTATTTAAAAAAATAGGATAGGGAAAAAGCATTCACAAATATTTTATGTTTTAAATAGGACAAATAATTTGGTATAAAGAGATTTGGTAAATTATTTGCAGACTTCAACGCATTTAGCGCAAGCTGATAGTTAAAAAATCTCTTTTTTAACTATTAGTTTTTTTTAACTAATATGACGTCCCGGTCTTCGCTCTCCTTCTTTGCATTGTCCCCTTGCGTTTTCTCCATCTTCATTTCATACCCATACATTCTTCTCGCTTCCTACTATTGCCTCTTTCCTGTTCCTACATCTCATTCCGAAGCTCTGCTAGCAAAACTGCCACTCTACAAACTCCTGCAGGCATTTAACAAAATGGACGCCCTGCTGAGAGCAGGCACCACTCCTGGAACAAGTGGTAGATGAAAGGAGTAGTGGAACAGTGGGAAACAAGACGGCAGAAATAAAGAAAAAGGGCGCAGACGTGCGGTGCTAAATCTTTGTCTGTTACAAGGAACAGGTTTCAAGAGGAAGTGGTTTTTGACATGAAAGAAGAAATAAATCCAAAGTTTAATCTGAGTAACTGCACAGGAGAAAGAAAAACAACAGACGGTACGGAATATTGTGACATTCTATACCATCTAAAACATCTTGATAAAGCAAACTCTAACACAGGTGTTTCAAAAGCTACATCATCCTAAAAAAATAGCAGAAATATCAGAAAATCTCTGTAAGTACTTTAGAAAATAACACATTTTCCCCAAGTCTCTTCTCTTTTTAGCAAGCTAGTATTTATTACTATAGGAAAAAAATAGGCCACAGGTTGAAATTAAAGGTTTCCCAGCTGCATCCATTAAACCTCCCCCCTCCAAAAAAAATCTAGTTACAAAATCTATGTCTAGCCCAGAATACACTGTCAAAAAAGTGAAGTATCCTGACGGAGTAGTGAAACTGATATGAAACTGCAGGTATTGAAATATCACAGCCTCTCAAACTCTTGGTGGAGAACGGGGTCATACCTCATCTCCTGCAGCAAATCAGCTCCCGGCTGTTGCAACTCCAGAAAGACTGAGAGACAGAAAAAGCTCCACCATAACTCAGGCTATAGACAAAGGGCATTTGTGGACAGGTGATGTTTTGCTGAAGGGGTTTACCAAGGCGGTGCCTCCGAAGAAATGAAAAATGTTGACACATTTTCTTATTCAAGTAGTGGTAGGCGTGTTGTCAGGGTTCTCTGAATGACTACACGGAGTGATACCCCATAGAAACAAAAGTTTTTCTTCGCAACATTGACAGGGTTTCTCCTCTTCCCTCAGCATCATTGACTGGGTTTAAATCCCAACAGGTGTCACTCTGTGTAGTTTGACTTCTGCGTGAATATCTGTTTTTTTTTTTCCCCTTCTGTATTAGACCTCATTGAGCAGTAACAGATTTGTAAGAACTTCCTCAGGTGGACCAACATTTGATTAATGGGGACAAAATCCCTCTACAGTTTGTATTAACGCTCTGCATGCATGACCTTAACCTTCTGGCCATAGTCACCAACTGTTTGGATGAACTGCATCCGAGTCTTAAAATACTTGCACAGTATTATACATCATTATGAACTGAAATTGACTTAATTCATTATTGAATAATTTATGTTAGCTTGTGGCTCTATATGTATAGAAATTAGAGTAGAAACTTCAAAAATGGTTTAAATTTAATAAGAAAGGGTTTTATGTTATTCATCTGACTCTACAAGTGGTGAGTGCCTATAGGTTGTACGTCTGTCGCAAAGCAATTTGGAAAGCTCCACCAGCTCGTTTTAGGTTAAACTCTTTCACTCTGCAAATTCACTTTGCAAATAGAGGCAAATAATATTCTTGAAAGCCTGTAGGCAAAAATGGACGACAACGTTAATTATTTTAGTATGAGATAAGCCTTTAGCCAACGCCTGTTTGCTTTCAAAGTCCAGAAATGGCAACACACCCACACAGAACGAAAGTGCAAATGGCATGGATCGATAGAGAGCAGGGAAAAACAGCCGGCCAGAATCAGTCTGGTCTTTATTTGATACACGGATCTCTGCAGACACGTCTTTTTGACATGATGCAAATTCAAAGGCAGCAAATGTAATTAACTTGGGAAGAAAGGCTTTGCGGAAAATTATGAGTGGTTGGTACTAAAACCGCTGTCTCAGAAGAGAAATATATTGGTTTTCACTGTGACACTGTTGCTCGACTGAATCAAGGTGTCATTTTCTGTTTTCTGTGAAAATTAAGTAATTGCGAGACAGTTGAGGTCCTATGACATAATAGGACCTCAACTATCATGTCATGAGTGTGATGACTAGAAATTTACTCACACTTGAATAATTTTCATATTTTGGTTGATAGTCAAACAAACCTTCAAAAGAAAATAGCACAACACATTTTGTATACTAAACCAAAAACAGGAAAATTAATGTTACCAGTTATCTTACTTGTAGCAAGCCATGTTGATAGTGTCTCCACTTTGGACAGTACTATTTATGTTCTCCTATAGCCCTAAAGCATGTAAAACTACAGAAGTTTGTCCAAATTGCTTTAATACACCGTTGCTCTTGCTCTTGCTGAAAGAACCTTCACCTTGACCATGCCATGTAAAGTGGAACAGACCTATAATACCAGTACATAACTCCTAAAATACAATAAAATGCTCATCATGTACCACTGACACTGTCCATGTTCCACCCTTTCCTTCACTTTGTCTCCACTTTATTTCTTTCAAAAGTGGATAATTGAGCATATTGCGTTTTTCAGTCATATTGCGATGACAATGTTATGCATTGTTCTATCTAAACCTGTGTGATCGAATCTTAGTCTGAACCCAACTTTCTGTTTGCTCTGCTACAAAAGCTACTTCTGAAAAAGATGGGAAAAATAGCTTTAATAACTAATGCACTGTGACTGTGCCTCGAGTTATGAATTAATCATATTGCAGACAAGTCATTAAATGGTTCTGAACTCTGGATTAGCTCAGTTAAAAAAACCAACATGTTTTTCGAGGTGGTGATCACTGCAAATTCAACTGTTGAACATTTTAGCGTAATGTCACAGCTCAAATTTTGCTGTGATTGAATTGTGTCCCTGGTTTATCTTGAAACAACACATACATGTGATATTCTGGTAGGTTTTCATACTGCAGAAAATCTGCATACAGACTGGGCCTTGATATTTAATCCTTCATATTAAAATGCTCCTGTGCTTAAGAAGTGACCCAACTCACCACTAACCTCGCCTGTGTTACTGATACAGAGCAGAAGCACACTTAGAGTGGTTTAATGTCAGTAGCTGGGCGTTCGCCATACTCCCACGTTTGGAGCAGAAGATTGTAGAAGTATATATGACCTCTATGTACAGTTTATGTACAGTCTGTGAGAAGTGATATGGATCATAGTTCAGTTCTCATACCAACATTTTTTTTTATTTATTGACATCAGTGTCTAATTTCATATCACTGTTACCGTTCCTCATATAATCATCCACACACTTTCAACTTTTGCTGTGAACCATGAAAGGTAAAGTTATGCAGTCATGGATAAAAAAAAAGCTTAGGAAACCAAATGAAAGGCCTAAATTAAAACTTTATAACCAAACATTTAAATTTTTAAAACTTTATTCAAAATGTAATGCTAAGACTTGCAATTTCTTGTGAGTGATGTATCAGAGCACCCTCGCATTGAATCACTTACAAATACAAAAATTAGGTGAACAGGATAAGAATTTTGTCATGTTACCCCGTATAAACCCAGACATTAATTTGATGTGTTCTTGACTGTTGAAGTGAAAGTTACTACTATGGTGAATTGTAGAGGGCTGTCTGAGGACTTCAGAAAAGATTGTTGGATTTTATGAATCCAATGAGAGATTTAAGGAGGTTTCTATGGAAACCTTTGTCTCCAAGAAAAATATGAAGGTAAAGCTGATGTTTTGCGGTGAGAATGTATGTGAAGATGAGAACTTTTAGATAAACATATGAGTTTAAAATAATTTTTAAAAAGTTAGTCAGCAGAAAAAAGGACATGTTTTGCTTAAAACAGTGTTTCCCAATTCCAGTCCTCAAGGCCCCCTGCCCTGCATGTTTTAGGTGTTTCCCTTCTGCCACACACCTGGATTGAATATGT
>CAEFZY010047755.1:0-14466 GCA_903066815.1 Brachyrhaphis roseni | reverse complement strand
CCCCCGTCAACAAAAGAAGAAGGTGTCGTCCCCCCCCAACAAAAAATATATGGGTATATGGGGAGCCGTTTGGGAGCCGAAAGAGCCGGCTCTCCACACTAAAAAGAGCCATTAGAGCCGCATCTCGAAAAGGAGCCGAAAATCCCATCACTAATAGAAATGAATACTATTTTCTTTGACTCCCCCTAGTGGTCTGGAGCACTTCCGTTTTCAACTCTTTTTGTTTGCTGCATTTCATTCGGGGGTGTTTTCTTTTTTGTTTGCATGTTTTCTCTTTTGCTGCGCATTTGCACCTGTCGGCCACCGTACTCTCGCTCTGCTCGACGTTCTTCCATCAGCTGCTGCCTGAATGTGACTGTCTTTAGGACCTGGAGCAGCTGCTGCCGGGCGTTCCCTCTTTGTTTTCATGAGGGTTTCCCTCCGTCTGGCTCTGGAATCCTCGGTAATCCTGCCATGGAAACACCCCATAAATCTCACACACACACACACACACACACACACACACCGCGCGTGGACCCCCGCCCCTCCCCGCGTTGAGTCGGTTCCGATGGATGTCGAATCGTTTCCAGATCGGATCCGTTTCTCTGTTTCTGCTCTCAGCTGAGATTCTGGAGGAAACATCCTGGTTTTCCTCCAGATAACTTTTCACAAGTAGGACGGATAAATTAGGGTAAATTTATTTATTTATTTATGATTTATATTTATTATTTAGTTAAAGTCCATCTGACAGAGGTGACAGAAGTGAAGGTGGTGACAAACTGGAGAGTAAAAAGAAAAACTTGATACATGTGAAGTAATGCTATCAATGTAAAATACATTAAAATGAATTAACTGCACATTTAAGTGAGATTTGTCAACACTATCACTGAAAGAGTCTCAATGTCAGTTAAAAACTCTGACAGAGTTAACAAAATGCCAAACTACCTGAATTTATATGATCTTATTCTGAAGGCGGCCATCTTGTAGCTCATCAGGTCCATGAAATCTTTACAGTTTACTAAAAATTTAGCATTTAGTTCACAAAACTTCATCAAAGGTTTGTAAATTGTCAGTTATGTCGTTGACACAATATGGTTATGATGAACAACTTAGGAATAAAACAGAAGAAAAAACTAAAGAATAACATAAGCTAACCTGAACTGGCTAGCTGTTAGCAAAGAAAGAGAAAGGAAGAGGTCAAAGGTCCTCAGGAGTTAGGGTAAATAAATAGTAAATAATAAAGACTGTCCTATTCTGATTTAGTAATGTAATTAGATTAGTTGTGTTACCACAACTAATAGATATTGTGATTCTATGAAAGAGTTTTATTTTATTGTTTTAGAGTAAAAGAAAAATTTCCACCTTAGAGGACTAAATAGTTTAATCATATTTTTTCCTATATATTAGACTCTACCAACAAAAATATACATGGCACAGTAAAAATAAAAATGTGAATTATTGCTTGTATCTGTTTAACAACCCTGGTTATTCATCTGTGAACCTAATTAATTTGTTTGTTATTGACTTTTGCTCAATTAAATTTCTTATGTATAGATTTTAAATGGTATTTTTGTTACAGTTGATCATGTTGATTTTTATGTCTTACTTCTTTTGTTCCTCCTATAATTGATGGAGATATATAGATATTATTTATAATGTGTAAAGGTATTATTTAGGTCACCTAATATAAATATGGCGTTTTAGAAGACAATTTATCTTTTACTGTTCCAGTAATGGCAGAATTAACAATAAATAATAAAGACTTTGTGCTATTCTGATTTAGTAATGTAATTATATTAGTTGTGTTACCACCTCCACGCCACTAGAGGCAGTATCAGGCCCGAAAAGATACAACTAAGGAGCAGATTTAGAAGAACACAGAAAGCTACAGAATTAAAAACTGTGAGCTGAGCTGCAGTAAATAAAAGAGAGAAGTTCAAATACATGCTGAGAGTGAAAATCCTTCCTAAAGATGAAGATATATCACAGATTTCAAAAGAAAATAAAAATGGGAGACAGAGGATAATATAGGAAATAGCGCCCCCTTCACTTCCGGAGTGCAATGGTCCCATTTCCATATAAGGTGTGAGACTGACAGTGGTCCATCCCGCCCTTCCTGTTAGCTGCAGAGAGGTGGACTTGCATTTCTCTGACTTTCATGCTCTGACCTTTGACCTCAGGCTGAATGTGCTGGGAAGGCTGGCAGCTGATGAGATGTTTTCGTCTCTGGAGAATGATGGAGGTCAGAGGTCAAATACTCCTGCCTCATATCATGATGAGGAAGAACCTAAAGGTTGCTCTCTGCAGGAGAAGCTGCTCTGGAAAGAACCAATCAGAACCTGCCTGAGGGTCAACATGCTGGTTCTGGGTATTGTTGCCATGGCGACCCTGCTCTGGCGGCTCTCAGCAGTCGGCGCCGCCGCTGCCTGCTGGACCCGGTCCGGCCAACGGAGGACAAGCAGCTCTTTGAGCCGCAGTGCATGTGTTTATATTTACCAGCTGCTACAGGCTGGGTGGTTCTGGGCGGTTCTGGATGGTTCTGGACTCATGCCGCCCGCAGCTCCACCCAGCTGCAGCACAAGGAGCCGCTTGATTCCAGTTCTACACAAAACATGACAAATGTCTGATCCCTACGCGCCGAGAGGAGGCCGGGAGGCGGTCTGGGCGCAGCGGGAGCGGCAGAGGAAACTGGTTTACAAGCTGGCTGAACTGGGAGCGGTTTTCTGGCTCCGCCGTTAAACTGGGGGAACTGGAGGCAGTCCAGCACAGTGGACTGGGAACCACAGCTGAAGGTTGTTCCCTGGATCAGAGCCGATGAATCAGGGATCCAGAGCCGGAACATTCTGGAAAAATCTGCGGTTATTAAACAGCTGAGCTGCAGAAACAGCCTGAGAAAGGACCCTGCTGCTCAGGGTTGGAAACAGGCGGCAAGAAGAAACAGGCAGTAAAATATGTAGAAAACTGGGTAAAGTTCAATCTGTCCTGGTCTCTGGACATCAACTTGCCGACTGTTTGAACTCCTGGTTTTACCAGATGAAACAGACGGTAACAGGGCCGTACAGAGACTTTTGGAGGAGCGGGGGCTCAAAGTTAACAAATGGCACATTGAACAAGATCTTAAAACACCGAGCAACAACACAGCAACAACTCATATTAATCAAGAATTTTATTGGATTCTACTACATCACTGCCATCATGCAGGGACAAAGCAAAGCAAATATAGTTCATATTTTACCCAACAGGAATAAAGTTTCTGTTTCTGCTGCTGACAGTCCTGGAGGGCTGAGTTGATCTGAGGCTGTAGCTGTTAAATAGACCAGAGGAGAGAAGGTCACTTCCTCCTCTAGGGGGCCTCCAGACATTCAGGGGCCACCAGACATTCAGGGGCCTCCAGACATTCAGGAGCCACCAGACATTCAGGGGCCACCAGACACTCAGGGGTCTCCAGACATTCAGGGGCCTCCAGACATTCAGGGGCCACCAGACATTCAGGGGCCACCAGACATTCAGGGGCCACCAGACATTCAGGGGCCTCCAGACATTCAGGGGCCACCAGACATTCAGGGGCCACCAGACATTCAGGGGCCACCAGACATTCAGGGGCCTCCAGACATTCAGGGGCCACCAGACATTCAGGGGCCACCAGACATTCAGGGGCCACCAGACATTCAGGGGCCTCCAGACACTCAGGGGCCTCCAGACATGGTTGAATTGTCACACAGACCTTCGATCTAAACCTGTAGCATCATTTATAGAGAATGACAATGTTATTACATTTTATTTAACTCATTCAGCTGAGAAATAAAATTTACATTTAGGATTTAATTAGGACGTTTACTTTGTAAAAGTTTAAAGAATCATCTTGATAGTTTGATAGTTGTGTTACCATGGCTACAATATGGTGTAATCTTTGTGTTTGAATTGGGTTTGTTAACAAATACATCACAGCAAATAATCAGTGATTGATTTTAAACTTGGCCAATAAACCATGAACAGCTGCTGCAATGCGCATTTCTGGAGTCCACCTGGAATCTACCTGGAGTCCACCTGGAATCCACCTTGAATCACCCTGGAGTCCACCTGGAATCTACCTGGAGTCCACCTGGAATCTACCTGGAGTTCACCTGGAATCCACCTTGAATCACCCTGGAGTCCACCTGGAATCTACCTGGAGTCCACCTGGAATCTACCTGGAATTCACCTGGAGTCCACCTGGAATCTCCCTGGAGTCCACCTTGAATCACCCTGGAGTCCACCTGGAATCCACCTGGAGTCCACCTGGAATCCACCTTGAATCCCCCTGGAAACCACCTGGAATCTCCCTGGAGTCCACCTTGAATCACCCTGGAATCCACCTGGAATCCCCCGGTGGCCCCTATGTCAGTCCTCTGATGCTTTGGGGACATTTTGATTCATTAAATTGTGGCATGTTTGGCTTTAAGCTGCGGTTCTGATTATTGCTCCAGTATTTTCTCTGATGTTTATTCTGTGACTCTAATTGGACCGAATCTCCTTTAACACTTGAGGTTCTGAAGTAACTTCTATTTACAGCCCAGAACCTCCAGCCCAGATCATCAGCGGCTTTAACCCGCCTGGTAGAAACATTAAGGAGAAGCAGAGCGAACAGTCAGCAGGTGGTACCGGGTGGTACCGGGGTTTTGAGCTGCGTCGCGACTCGCGGTGACAGTCAGTACCGGTTCTGATGTCAGGATGTCTGATATAAATCAGATATTCTTTCGATTTGTCGGTGGTTCCGACCCAGACTGCCTGTAGCGAACCGAACCGAACCGGGCCTTTAGCAGAACGATGAAGTTAAACAGGAACGTGCAGAGGGGGGGCGAAGGGGGCTTGGGCCCCTGTCCCTTTTATCCTTGATGCCCCTAGTGCCAGACTCCGGGTCCATGGTGAGGAGGAGGGAGGCGGATCTGAGCCTCTAACTCAAATTATGGGCAAGAATATTTTTTCACACACTGGTTTGTGAATAAAAACGTAGGTCTGGTGTTAGAAAAACTGTTGCTATTTATATTTTCATAATTTTCCTCGCAGTAGCGGGAGAAAACTCGCCTCGCCCCAAAACCCAGAAAAGCTTTGGCTGCAGAGAAAACTTGCTGGGGGCACAAGCAGGCCTTCTAACATACAGATTCTAAAAAAATTGAAAAAGCATTTAAAAAGAAAAAAATTCAACAAGGGCACTAGGGGCATCAAGGATAAAAGGGGCAGGGGCTCAAGCCCTCTTGCCCCCCCACCCCCATCTGCACATGCCTGGTCGGTAAGCCCGGTCTGAAACAAAAAGTGAAGCTCTGAGCGTTGATTAGGGAGCGAAGAGAAAGTAGCGTTCATAAATCTGATCAACCTTGAGCTAGGCGCCGCCGCTCCGCGGATATTGGAATATCCAACATCCAACTTGAAAACAACTTTGCTGCGGTAGTTTTTAGGTTTTAACCTGCACTAACCAAGTAACCCACTTTGGTTTGTTTTGGAGCCAGATGGGGGGCTGGTGAACTCTGGATGACCTAAAAATTGTTTTTCATGTCTCAGAAACCAAACCTGCACAAACGGAGCAACAACCACTCAGACTACTTGCTGGATTTTTTTGTGGGTGGAGTGTCAGCTTCTCTCAGCTCACCGGGTTTTCCGTCCGTCCAATAAACTAGTTTCAGAAAAGTTTTACTGACACCTGATTGGCCAGTCGCCTCGGATCACCTCAAATAAATTGCAACAGGGAGAATAGACAGCGAGTCGGGTTCCGGTCGGTTCTGATCGAGTTCCAGTCAGGTAGCTGTCGGGGTTCTGAGGAACGACCCGATGTATCCGCCTGTGATGTCACTGTTTTCTGATCCACCATGTTGTCTCCTGCAGACGGCCACCATGTCTGGGAGAGCGAGGCCGCGGTGGAGAGAGACGCGCTGAGGCCGGTAAGAACTTTTCATATCATCTGTAAAATAAACCAAAGTAAGGATTCTTCATGCTCACTGGACCCACCAAGTCACTTCCTGTTGGACACAAATCTGCGACTCTCTGTCACATTTTCAGTTCTGTTGTTTCAGTCAGCAGCTCTGCCTTCACAAACAGCAGCCCTGTTGTTTGTGAACGCAGCTTTTACACGATTAGAAGCAAAAGAAAACCTGAAGATCAGAGGAACAGGAAGAGAAATGTTCTGATGTTCCACTTGATCAGTTCAGCTCTAACAGCTGAGTGTTTCTGCTCTTCTCCAGTTTTCTGGAAGTTTGTTCCAGATTTGTGGTTCACAGAAGCTGAATGCTGCTTCTCCATGTTTGGTTCTGGTTCTGATGCAGAGCAGAACCAGAACCAGAGAGGTTTGACATTAGTCCTCTGATCCTGGAAATGTTCTTTAACTGGTAGAAGGCTGACTTTGGAACCACCTTTATGTGGCTCTGGAGGTTCAGGTCAAAGGTCAGATGCTTTCTGGTTTCTGGCTGGAAGAACTGTGTTGACTCTAGATCTAGATCTATAACTCTAGATTGTTCCTCTTTAATAACTTCATAAAGTTTTGTCTCATCTACACTTTGATCTGTTCTCAGCGTCTGTTCAGTGATTGGATGGGGTCAGAGGTCACCTGGTGACATGGTAATCCAGGACAAATACAGCTAACAGCTAGCTGCTAACAGTGTTAGCTGCTACTTTGGTCCAGATTCTGTGAAGCAACGGGTTTTCATGTGTTTGTTTGGATTCTTAATAAATAAACAAATCATTATTATTATTAAAGGCAGGTCAGAGGTCAGCTGGCCGGTTTCCAGGCTGCTGGACTGGTCCCAGTTTCACCAGCGACTCTAACTGCTGATTGGTTAGAAATCCACATGACTCAAGCTCCACCGATACCATTATTGCTGTTTCTGCTGATAATCAATATTCACTGATATTAATATTTCTCTGATCTTTCAACACCTTGAGGAAACGACCCATGATGCTTTTCTGCGTAGCATGGGTCCAGTTCCACTAATCGGACCGATGAAACGTTTCTGTTGGGTCAGGAAGTCGAATTTTTCTGACAGGAACAGGAAATGCTTTGTGCTGCAGAACTCGCTGCTTGTTGAAATCCCGCCGTACCGAACGCAGCGCCTCGCCGCCCCCGTTCACGTCAACTTCTACGTCAGCAACGGCAAGAGGAAGCGGAGTCAGCTGCAGCGCTTCTCCTACGTTCCCACCAACGGTGAGCTGCCGATCTTTTATCGTTACTATCCTCCCACAGCATGACGCTGCCACCACCTGGCTCTGGGTCCTCCGCTGGTCTCGGCTTCTTTGCTTCTTTGAAATATGTTTAAACTGGTTAAACTGGTGCTGAGACTGATGGCACTGAACTGGTTATTGCGCCCCCCACAGGCAGAAACCTGAACATTTCCTCTTTCATTTTCATTTTCCTGTGATATTAAATAAAAAGCAGCAGACAGATTGATGATTTTGCTCCAGGTTTTAATTTTCCTTCCTTTCATCGTTTCCATGACGATGCCGCAGGCCGCCATGATGGAAACAAACGCTCGTTCCTCTCCGCCTCTCGGCTCCTTCTGGTTTCTTGATGGTCCGTCTCAGACTAATTGGAAACATTTTGTCCCCCGCGCCGCGGCGGTCAGCCTGGGAGGAACAAAGCAACACTTTTATTTGTCCATTGTAAAACAGAAACCATAAAATCTGTTCTTTTCCGTACCTGCAGCTTCGTGCGGCGGGCTGGGAGTGGCCCGCTTCCTGCCCGGGTAAAAATAAACCCTGAGCCGCCGCAGCTTTGGAGAGAAATGCAGCCGGCGGTTCAAAGCTGCGACAGGGGGCGCTGCAGCTCCCTGCATTGTCCAGAGCAACAACAGCAACTGGAGGAAACGCTGAAATGACCAGAAGCTGCAGCTCTGAGGAAACAAGTGGAAATTTCCTCTGTCTGGCTGCAGGTGTTAAAACGCCAAAGCAGATTTATTTTGAGACGTAAAGAAATCATTATCACTACTGCTTCTGTTTGCCCACTGTTTCCTCCAGAGGTTCACTCACTTCCTGCCCACTTCCTGCTCACCGCCCCGGGTCAGAGCTGCCTCTGCGGTTGCGTCGCAAAGCGTTTCCAGAGCATCTCGGTTCTGATGCAGTTGTTGTTCTTCTCCTTTCAGTTCCGACGATAAAGACGGAGCCACAGGACGACTACGGCGCCGCCCTGCTGTGCAGCCAGCATGTGCCGCTGCACCCAAAGCCATATTACGGCGCCCAGGTCGCCACCCCGGTGACCTCCGATCTCAGGCAGTGCGTTGTGGGATGGGCTTACGGCCGTTCGCCCGCCTCCAACCCCAAACTGCAAGATCTGTCTCCGTTCTCCAGGCCTCCGCCCCCCCACGCCTCCATCATCCAGGAAGCCACCCACCGCCCCCCCTCGCCTGCAGACTCCCAGACCCCGACCCGGGCCGCTGACCCCCCAGAGGCCCCTGAACCTGCAGGGCGGGTCCGGGAGAGGGGCGTCAGCATCAAGGAGGAGCCACAGGAGCTGGACCAGATGTACCTGGATGACGGTGAGAGGAAGCTTGAGTTCTCAGGGGTCAGAGGTCAAAGGTTCTGATTCAGGAAATCAGAACCTTTGAGAGATTCTTCAAACATTGAATCTGTTTCTGAATTTAAAACGTTTCTTAAATTCAGACGATTTCACGTCGGGTAGAAATGGAGCTGCAGAAAGGAAAAGCTTAACCTCTGACCTTTCTGCCACTTCATTCATGCGGCTGTCCGGGCCGGAACCCAAAGCGGGACAGGAGTCCCGAAGCGAGCTGTGGGTCAACCAGCAGAACCAGCTGCTAGAACCCGACGGAGCCTTCATCATGCTGAGGATGATGAGGACGGACCACCTACCGCTTTCTGACCTGGAAGTCGCTGCTGCTTCCTGTTGCGTCCCGTCAGACCGATGACCTCGGCGCCGGTGGTAGGGGAACGGTCCCAGTCCGCGGCTGTGAGGAGGAGAAGAAACGCCAACCGGCCGCCATCAGAGCGGCGTTAGTCCGTCTCAGTCCAGATCGTCAGTCTGGAGGATGAAGCTGCAAAATGTGTTTTAGATCCTGGGTTAGTGTACAGTAGGGTTAGACCTACCCTATGGTACAGCAGGGTACAGTAGGGTTAGACCTACCCTATGGTACAGCAGGGTACAGTAGGGTTAGACCTACCCTATGGTACAGCAGGGTACAGTAGGGTTAGACCTACCCTATGGTACAGCAGGGTACAGTAGGGTTTGACCTACCCTATGGTACAGTACAGCAGGCCTTTTCTTTGGGAAACAGAAATAATAATATTAATAATAATTTCCTAACACGAATCGTTGCCTCTGACCTCATTTAGTTCTTATTTAGCAGAAAGTTAAAATCTCCAGATTATCTAAAGTCAATGTGACCCAAATGAGCCGCCGGTCCGGTTCTGGATCGATCCTTTGACCGTTTCCTTCGCCACGCCGTTAGGGAATGGTTCCCTGGACCAGAATTCCCGTCCTCCGGTGAGAGCCGAGAGGCGGGCGGATCCCAGACTCTTAACGAGATGAACGAGCTGATTGGTCGTCAGCCCCCCATGATGAGACATGAACTTTATTAGAGGAGGAGTTCTGCAGGTTCTGGTCCGACCCGAAGCGTCTGATTCGCCCAGCAACAAACTTCAGAAAATTATTTTCTCAGCTGAACATTGGGAATAAAACATGCATATTAAAATTATTAAATAGTCAAATATGAAAAGCAAACTTTATTAAAAATCTTCTTAATCAGATTTTTAAAAAAAACAAGTTTTAAATTTTGAATATAATTTTGCAAAGATTAAAAAGTTCTTAGATGTTCGTTTGTGAGAAAATAAGTTTTTAGTTTTGATTGAAGGTTTAACTTCGTCTTTGTTCTCCTTCAGTCAACGAGGTCATCAAGAACGACCTGAGCAGCGACTCCGCCCACAGTCACGCCTAAGCCCCGCCCACAGCCGCGCCCATCCTGGCATGATGCTCCCCCTGCAGCCTGCAGGAGGAAATGCGACCAGAACAAATGACCGTTCTCCAGGGTCCAAATGTGCCTTCAGGTTCGGATCTTCCATGTTTTCCCAAATCCACTCTGTGAGCGACCGGTCATCACAGCGGAGGATTCTTTCTGTAGCGCTGTGAAAAGTGCCTTTAAACTGGAAACCAGGAGAAACAAACTGAACAGTTCCTGTTTGCATCAACGGAACCTCAGTTCTTCTTAACATTCTTTGGTTCCTGCTGCCGCCATGTTTGTTTCGTCTGCTGGGAACTAAAAAATGAAAAAAATGTTTTTTATCCCTTTAAATTTCCCTTCAGCACCAAAACACAAGAAAGCCGTCCAATCAGGGCTCAGTGTCCACCATGAAACAGTCATGGTCCGTTTGCACATGTTGGAGTCGCCCTCTGCTGGCTGGGAGACAGAATGCAGCTGCAGAGGAAACTAAATAAAACTTTTATTAACTGATTTAAAACTTCACTAAACTTTGCAACAAATCCAGAAATTCAAACATAAATAAGTTTTGTGAACACAATAATTCTCATTGAAATTTTTGAAAAACTAAAGCATTTCTCTTATAATTAGCTGCTTGGATCAAATTAATATAATTAATTTGACCTAAATTCAAAATAAACAGATGGATTTCATGTTTGCGGATTTAAATAATTTTATCCGTGATCAAATTAATCAGCAAACTAGGAGTTTGTTTCTATAACAAGATAATTTTAAATGGACTGTTGTTTTTGAGATCTTGATTAGATTTCCTGATCAGACTCATTTATTAACATCAGGGTTTGAATATTTTGCACAGATCTGAAGTTTTCTGCACTTTCTTGTCCTTCAGTCTGTTTTTATACCAACCTGCATTTTTATACTTTTCACATCATTTCAAAACTTCAAAGCTGCAAAGTTTTAAAATCTTTAAGTTTAATTTTTGTTTCTCTTCTGAGATGAATCTGGATGAAGCAGTTAGTGACATGACCTTTACCAGCCACTGTACTCCGCTTTGCTTTTTCTCCTGCAAATATTCTAACAGGAAGAGGAAGTAATGTTATATGTGGATTTCAAACAGATTCTTTAAAACTTGACTTGCTGCTTTTCTAAAAGCTGATCTGGAGATTTTATGAAGCAAACGGAGGTTTAAATAATTTATGTTTATCAGCTGTTTCCTGTATTTATGAGTCTTATTCTGTTTAATGTCGCTGATCCACTTCAGGATGTTTCAATAAAAACTAATTCATGTTTCATCTGAACTTTTTCTCCGTTTATCGGCTCTTTGAGTCGATTCTTTAGTTCGGTTTCCTTCTCATCAGCCTGAAGCTGCTGCCAGTCGGATGCAAAGCTCAACTGATTTATTGGGAATTATTTTCATAGCGTCAACAAATAAATGTTTAAAAGAGAAATGATGAATTTCTGGAAGCTTCAGGAAATAAAATCTGCTTTCTGATGCAGATCAAGTCCAAACGAATGAACATCTGAACAATAAAAGAAAAGAATCTAAATCTGATTATGGCAAAAATCAAAATGGATGAAAATAGTGTGACGGTCCTGCTGAGCCGTCCTGTGTGTGTGTAATTGTCAATTAAGGTCCTTAACGTGGGAGGCGCTTCCATTACGCTGCCACTTGTTGGGTACTTAAGGAGCGCCGTTCCCTTCAGGAGGGGCGCGCATCCCAGGTTGAAGCAAGCACGCCGCGCAGACAGCCATCCAGTCCAGACCAGGTTGGGGTCCGGACTTCCTGGTGTGGAGGGACCAGGCTGTTGGAGCGCGGATCGATCGCCCCATGCCGAGCTGCCGTCACCTAGACATTTTGATTATTTTAAATAAATGCCTTTCATAGGCTTAAAAACTGCCTGGTTGCCGTGTCCTCCCGGTTTTTGTTGCGACCAGTCGAGCCGGGTCGTAACAATAGCAGCACAGTATTTCAATAAACCTTCAAATTATCTTAATGTGAATAAAAATCTTCAATGTTGGAGAAACATTTAATTCCATTTGTGATCAAAAGTATTTTTGAATTGAATTCATATCAATCCTGATTGTAATAAATCCTTAATTAATAGTCGATCATTTTAACAAGTTTTTGTCATGTTGGGGTTTAGGTTCTTAGCCCACATGCAGAACAATACATGAGACAAAAATCAGTTAAAAAATATTTATTTACAAAATAAAGAAATGTGCAGATGGTTCTGGGTCCAGGAGGGGATTCTAGGCAGAGGTCCGCTATGGAACAGCGAGAGGAGATGGTGAGTTCAAGGGAGTCGGGAAATGGAAATAGTGAATGAAAACAGGACTGATCTTACTTTTGACGGAGATGAGTTTGGCGTGGGGAAGGTTGACTGCGGGTTCCGGACTGTCTTCTGTCGAAGGAGGTTCTGATCCAGGTTCAGCAGAGCGGAGTAAAGGGCAGGAGGCCATGGCGGAGGGCGGACAGGTAGGCTCGAGGTCCAGTGACGCTGGAGAGAGTGACCCGACTGCCAGCCGGAGACAACAGGAAAATCTTGAAATCCAACAGGAGCAGTGGAAGTGGAAACTCGGGCAACCAGTGGGTAATGATCCATGGCCTCACGAGGAAGGCTTAATCCAAGCCACAACGAGGAATCTCTCAAGGTGAGTCCAAAAAGGCAACTCGAGAGGAAACACCTGAAGAGCACAAAAACAACGAAGGATTACTCAGAGGAATAAACTCAGCAGTAGAGAACTCAGACACAGAGAGGCTTCAGTACCAAGCAGGTGAAACACTCAGGCGTTGAAGTGCTGGCAGTCGGAGTCTTTTCTCCTCCAGATGGTAATTGATAATCACCGACAGGTGTGCGGAGCCACGGGCGCGCCTCTCCAGGAAAACGGCCTCTAGTGCCATCTAGTGGATGAACAGGGAGCCGACAGCCAAAAAACAACAAACCACGCGGAGAAATCCCCGGAACCGACAGTTTTATATTTGTAGTGACTATTTGTAACTCAAATTCCAAAAAATTAAAAAACTAAAGCCTTCAAAGTGATCAAAACAAAAAAGTGAATCCAACTCAAATAATCACCTGATGCACCATGGATTTTGGTTTACGCAGTTCAAAAGGATCAAAAATTGCAGTTTTTTCATTTATTTCAGTTCAGACAAGCAAGTCACAGGAATCTGCTATTTCCTGCACCTGTTCTCTGACTGATTGGAAAGACTGACTGATAAGACTGGGACTGACTAGCTTACTGGTAAAAAAAACAAACAAACCT
This sequence comes from Brachyrhaphis roseni, assembly GCA_903066815.1. NCBI lineage: Eukaryota > Metazoa > Chordata > Actinopteri > Cyprinodontiformes > Poeciliidae > Brachyrhaphis > Brachyrhaphis roseni. The sequence goes on along the minus strand of CAEFZY010047755.1, from coordinate 1,309 downwards.
TATGACCACCACGTTCATAATGATCTACCTAAAACCCACCTATTTATACTGTGACACACCCACGTCCCAAACTGAAATCAATTAACTAATTAAGTGAATTACTAACCAAAGAACCTGTTTAAAATAACAAATTAAACAAAAATTCTAATTACAAATCAACTAGAAAATAAAATAAAAATGAACTAAATAATCTAAATAAGATTTAACCAAAAAAATGGAGAAATGGCTCCTACAATATTTTCCATTCAATTTATGCACAGAATCAGAAAACTTTCATTTTTATTCATACATATAGAAAATGTTTTTCTAAAACCTAAACGAAAAATTTCAGCATGAAAATGATTTCATACAGAAGCTGAAACATTTATTTATGTTTTACTTAAACCCAGATGTAAACTTTTTTTTTGGTTTTATGATCCACTTTGATCTTGATCGATCCTCCGGGTTCGGATCGGGCAGAACGGTGCCACGTCCGACTTTGGAGCAACAAGGAAGTGGAAGAACGAAAAAGGAAACTTCCCTCCTGATCCTCTTGGTTTCCTGCAGCAGGAACCAAAATTCAGACATTTCTTTGTATGAAACTCAGGATCCATATTTGTGTTTTAGAAATGCTTCTTGTCACAAGATGAATTCATGTTTGGCTGTTATGAAAATCAGGTGTGTTGACGTCGCTCAGCTTTTAGGGAAATCAGGATCAGATTGAACTCAGTCGGGTTTCAGCCTCCAACGCCGTCGGTAAGTCTGGCGGTACCCGTGTGATTTAAAATGGAAAACTTGAATTTAAGATCACTAATTTAATAAGGATAAGATTTCAATAATTCTACTTAAAAAGTTACCTTAAAGGCACACAGGCCCGCTACAGATGAGGCTTGAGACAATCTCACACAATTCAATAATTTTATTTATTACATAATTGTTTTCATTCTAATCAAGAAAATATACTACTTTAAAACCACTCACATATTAAAATAACAGTTATGCTCAACTTGGATATGGCAGTGCAAATCAGGGCAGTGACCTAAAGAAGAAACACAGCAAAACTAAAAGAAAAGCATGCACCAAACCAGAAGAGTACCACCACCCGGAAAGTCCACCACCAACACCACAAGCTGGCCGTTCCTGTCAAAATAAAGGAGACAGTCAAATTACAGACATCAATTCATAATTATGCAGTTCATTCCACGACAATTCATGCAGCAACAGTTCAAAGTAAGTGTCCGTCCTGGGTCGGACCGCCACCGCCACACCAAGCGGCGCTAGAGAAATAGTCCTAGCTGGTCACAAACCAGTCCGAGTCAGCCGCACTGGA
>CAEFZY010047753.1:0-57027 GCA_903066815.1 Brachyrhaphis roseni | reverse complement strand
TATATATATATAAATAAAGTGAAGCATTTTGCCCTTTTCTTTGCCCAACAATTAAAGCTGTCTGCTTAGCAGACAGCTTCAACTGTTGGAAATGTCATTGATACATTTAGAAAAGTAGAAACATATTAATTATATGTATTAAAAAAAAAAAAAAAAAAAAAAATGTTTTTGTTTGCTTCACATTGAGTTTTTTTTCAATTAGCTGCCAACTAGTGAAATCCACTGAGAACTGTGCAACACTGTGGCCAATGTTATTGTTTCAAAATACATTTTGTTATATAGTAATTAAATGGTCTTAAATTAATTTACTCTTGAAGCTTTATTGAGATGGGACATTTTTTAAGTCCCTGCACAGCACGTAATTGTGAGTATAAATAAAAAAAATGATGGTAGGAAAGCTATGAAAAGAGCTTTAATTGCAAAGCATTTATAAATTCATAAGAACCAGGCCATTCATGTTCACCTAGAAAACACAACCAGGCTCACAGAAGCCTGTTTTCATGAAGTAGACAGCAAGTATGTGTGTATTGTGGCAATATCCTTACTTATTTAATATGATTCTCACTGCTCAGTTGAGCAGCTGTTGAAGAGAAGCCAGATTAAATCTTTGAATTGTGTCCATTCATCCTGATGATTCAGTGATACTTCCAGATATGCTAACTGCACAGCCAAGCTCATTTTTTCTGGCTGAGCTAATAAAGAAACAGGCTGAGGTTCATTATAATACTTCTATGTTTCCCACCACATCCAATCAATATTACAGCCAACCTTTTACTATTTATTTTGGTTACAAGCCATGTTCCCAGAAAACACAAAAATATAACGGTCTTAAGCTTTCTCCTCAGCCTTAACACTTGTGACTTTCACACTCCATCTTCCATCTGAGAGAGGTTATATCTCAGTAACCTCTCTCATTTTGGTGTGCTGAGAATCCATCTGTGCTTACAGCGCCTTGCAAAAGTATTTCTAATCAGTCCTAGTGATGTACTTCACAAATTTGGCCTTTATGGAAGAGTGACCAGTTTTGTTTTTATGGGCCATGATGGGGAAAATCAGCAAACATGTGAAAATAGGTGCTTTAATCAAATAAAGCAGAATGCTCTCTCCAGATTTTCCTCAACATGGACAGGGATGATGGCAAAAACAACAACAAATCTTTCAGCTGTAATGTAGCTTTTCAGAGTTTTCTTTTACCTCCTCTGAATGCACAATTTTTCTTCCACTACACAATTATACACCTCATCCAATTAAATCCAAATAAGGTTTGGGTTTTAAACATCAAACACAAAGAAAAAAAAAGATAAAATCACGAGCCAACATGTTTGGCTGTTTCTGACAACAGCAAGCTTTCAACTTTTAAACTTTACCATTCTTCATACAAGCATCAACAATGATCTCTGGCACGTTATTTTGCTCAGCAACCATGATAACATTTTTACTTTCACAGCTTACAACAGAAGGGGTTTTATTAGCAGCCAAGAGGAAGGAGTTCAAATAAACTGGTGGAAGCCGAGATTGTCAGAGGGAGGTAAACAGCAGCCTGACTGTCTGCACTTCTAGTTAGACTCTTCTTTAGTTGAACTACTTCAGATGAAAAGCATAACCATCCTTAAGATCAAACTGAAAGTCCAGATGCCTTTTAATTAACGCCACATGAAAAGATCCGTGCAACAGCGCCTCATATCTGTGTGTGGATTTGGATATTTATGTCCATAAACCTGCTGATCCAGATTATTAATCACATTTAAGCTTAGAATAAGTCACATCTTGTTTCTAATAAGGGGAACTATATGGTCTTAAAATTGTGTCCTTTAAAGTGCTTAAAAAGACGCAAAAAAGCTGAAAAATAGCTTTTTTTTTTGGTGCAAGTTTGAGTCTTTGCCAATGTGATAGCTTCTGTTTAGCTCATTAAATGTGCATGGAACAGTCCTGCAAATGTGACTTGCATGGACAAACTACTCATGCATTTGGTAGAAAAACAACAATTTTAGCAAAAAAAAAACCCTAACCTCAAACTAAATCTGTTGAATTCCACTAAGCATATTATTGTGTATATGCTGTGTGGTAAATGCACAATGTATTCATACACACATGTGAAATGCATTGCATCAGTAGCATTATATCTGTCTCACACTGCAGTTTCTCACATTGATCCTCTGCTTAGGAAACAGTCTCCCCTGCAGTTTGAAATTATTTAAACATATTAGACTTATTCAGATCCAGTGAGTTCCCCCTCAGTTTCATCAACAGCTGAATGACAATTTATGTCTGTATCGGCCTCAGACAGCAAAGGCTTTCCTGCCTCAAATGAAGGCCCAGGATCAAGGGCTGTCGCCAGCATCCTCTGCCTGTTCAGCATAGCTTGAGTGGAGGTGAAGCATGGAGGGTAAAATACTGCAATTCCATTCCAAAGACAGGACAAAAATAAAAAACAAATGTATATCAAGTACCTACAGCTGATGAGTGGCTGTTGCACATGGCTGGATGACTGTACCAGTAAGTTTTCTGTTGTGGGCTTTTTTTATGTTTCTATTCTATGAGTCGCTGACTGATCAGGTTGAAGAGGTGAAGACCACTTTGTGTTCCTAGAGCAAAGAGACTCTAGAGCATCTCTTTGCTCTAGAGTTTGGTGTTTTATCAATGTTTAATGTATGATTGCACTTACCATTGTTTTATGTATCTTGACACTTTGACAAGCCATGAATCCCATCCTGACAGACCAACCATTAGTGTGAATCCACTGCCTCTCCTGCTTGCCTTTCCTGTCTATCCTATCCATATCAGGCATCAGTAGATGGAGAAAAAAAAGTGCAAGACAGTAGAAGTATTTGTTTTGTGCCTGTAGACACATATGTTTAATTACCATTATGGGCTATGGATAAAGGGAAGATGACATGAGGGAGGAAAAGGGGTCATGGGGAACATCACTGCCACACACAGCAGTGACAATCACATTACATCACACGCTACATTTAGTTAATAATTTTTGGTTGTTTATAGAAAGCACTCTAGGAAAATCAACAAAGGTTCGTCAGCTGCACCCTAGACAAAGAAGAGGCCCGAATTTAACATATTTTCTTTATCAACTAGCTTGGCGGGAATAAAACATAAAAACACGTAAAAATATAAGAAACAACTTCTATCCAAAACAAAATAATGTTCACAGTTCATCACTTAAGGGTCATTTTTAATCACATACACTCAAAAATAATTGACTAGGATGCAGCTATTGTTTCTATATCAAAAAGAAAAATAAATAATGTGTACAATTAAACATCAAGGAGGAGAACCTATTTTCCTATCAATCTTGTTTAACTGTGAACATTTTGTAACAGTAAGCTTAACACTTCAGGGCCCACAGTGGGTGAAGCTCTCTGTAGCAAGCCAAAACAAGACTAAGAACACAGTGTGGTGAGTTTTCTCTAGTGCTTTCACAGACAACCAAACCTGATCTAAGCCGTGCTATCCAGCGTCTGTGCCAATGTGCTTGAGTTAGCCTGTTTGAGGTGCAGGTCACCCTCCATTTCCTGCTTGCCACACCTGCAGCAAAAAGGACAGACGCAGTTTTGCTGTAAGGCTGATCAAATAGGGGGAAATACAGAGTAGAACGAGAAACACAGAGTAAAATATTCTAAAAAGGATTGTTCCCTCTCAAAAAAAAGAGGCTGGAGATATTTCAACAAGAGAGCCTAAAGTTCAGCTTGAATTTCTTCAAATATAAAGTTTTATTAGACATTACATCCAGCCTATTTTAAATAAGATATTTTTTTAAATTTTAATTTAAATATAAAGTAATTCAATAACCAACACCACAAATGCAAAACTAAAAAAAAAAAAAATATATTTTCACCTCCAGTAAAAATACTAAGTTTAATTATAAGCATGTTGGTGATTTTATGGGTAAATAAATGCTTAACTAAATATGAACTTGGCATTTCTTCACATCTTACCCTGAGGCTGGTCCATTCCCTGTCCTTTCGTTTGGCTGCTGGTCTAACTCTGACAGCAACTTCAATATATTCAGAGCAGCCTGCAGAGATAAAGGAATAACATTTATTACGCTGAAGCCCATTCTGGTTTAACAATGCCTTTTGTCTTGCATTACAGTAACTCAGAGATCCAAACCACTGAAGAGTTTCAATACTCAGCAAAGTAAATATTTTATCCACTCATGTTCATTGGTCACATTTTTCTATTGCTAGGCATTTATCTGCAACTTAGTTGTTTCAAAAAAGAAGCTGAAAAGATGTTGTGTGCATGAATCTGCAAAACTACATGCATCACATTTTTTGATGCACTACAAACCACATTGTATTTTATTAGTATTTAAAGCAAGACATACTTGTGAAATAGGGGGGGAAAAAAAGCAATGCATGGTTTTCAAAATGTTTTGCAAACAAAAACCTGCATTCCTCCAATGGCTTTACACGTCTAAAGATATTTCAGTTCATTTTTGTAAAACAGCTCCAGCCCCATCAGTTTGAAGGAAGAGCATTTCTCATTTAAAAAGCTGGCATTTTTATCCAAACATGCTTTTCCTTAAAACCATTTTAAATGCTTATCTGTTAATAATCTGTATCTTAATTTGTTTTGTCTTTTGAATCCTGTTTTAAGTTGAGAATTTTATTAATCAAAGTTGCTATACAAATAAAATGTACTTTTCTAAGACTACATCTGTATACATTGTGTATCTCCAGGGAACAATATTTTTTTTTATGTGGATAATTAGGGATAACTGAACACTGAGTGTCCTTTTATCCACCAGAAGTCATGTTTAATTTTGTTCTTGTTAACTATGATCCATGCTAAATTAGTACTATGAAAAACAAAGCTTTGTTTTCTTGTGATCATTTTTTTGCATCGTATTTTAAAATAAACATATTTAAGTATAATAGACATCTTTCCAGCTAATTTGGGTTTTTTAGTGGCTATAAATTGATTCTGGATATTTTCTGAAATCATAGTTTTATAGTAGTTATGTTACTTACCATATCATGACAGGACTCTATGTCTTTTCCAATGCCATGACTGATGAGCGGAGGCTGGGAGGAGCAGTTAATCAGCGTTACAAATTCATTCTTATTGTTTTTTGGGAAATCCTTGTATTCCACCTGCAAGCAAATCACGTACTTATATTAAAAAAAAAGAAAAAAAATACAGCAACTATAAAATCCATGCTTTAATGAAGGTAAAGTGCTGTTTACCTGCAGACCCTGTACAGACGCAAGATAGCCAAGCTGTTCACAGGGTCTGGTGAGCAGTCCGTGGGGAACCTGGATCATATTGTTTGTGTTTTTTAGGATCGTCACAGCGGTCAGGGACGTGCCGGCATACAGCAGCTCTTTGGCAATGGTGGCAGTGATGGTGGTCTTGCCTGGGTTGGGCACAACTCGGCTGTAGTCCTTGACCTGGGATCCTTGGCAGACCCCGACTGCTTGCGCCACCTCGGGCACCATGGGCAGGATACCTGCAGGCAGCTGCTGGTGGCTGAGGTAAGGCAAGCGGAAGTCCTCCTCCTTGGAGCCTGACATGAACACACATGTGTGAAGATGCTTGTGATGTTTTTTTTAAGCCATTCAAGGCGACTCTAATGGAGACTTACCCGCAGACACCTCCTCTGCAGAACCTGGTTCAAAGAAGGTCACTTTGCGCCCATCACATGACTTTTTCACTGGCGTCTGAATGAAAAAATATCAAGTCACATAAATATGTTTTACTGGGATTTATAACATTAAATTGCAAATATCATTTTAGAGCCAGAAGAATTAAAAATGTTAAAAGCATAAAAAAAAAATATATAAATCCACCTGGTTTCAAATAACGTGGGTCATTTTACAAACCTTTTCTAACAAAAACAAAGAGCCTTTTGGAGACATGCCCCTGTAAAAGGGAAAGTTGCCTAAAGCAACAGAAAAAAAAACTACTCATTGCTTTGACATAAAATATCAAAAACGCCAATGAATGAAAAGAATGGATTTCTTGTCCATCCAACAAAAAAAAAAAATGTTTACATTCAAAACCCTTTTCATACAGCGATATGAAACAATCAGGAAAGAACCTACCCAAAACTGAGGGATGAGGAAACATTACAGATCATGTCATGGTGATAAGGGAAAGCTCTAATGGTGTGGATCCAGCAGTCATCCCAGAGATAACCACAGGTAACTCAAAAAATGTGCTACTTAAGCCTGACTTATTTTTTGAGTTCTCTCTCACTACGAAATATCTGCCAACAGTCACAAATTGCATAGTTCAATTTCATTTAATAAAGGCATCTCTCTTCTCTTCTCCAGCATGTTTACCTGTAATAATTGCCAGGTGCTCCAAGTGTCTGAGCAGAATGTATACTACAAGTATTCCAACCACCAAATGTGCAGCTTTAGCTTGAAGTGACTTTTCAGGGCAAATGAAAAACCATTAAGAGAAAACCAGCTGTAGGCAGATTTAAATAGTTCCAAGTGTCCAGATGACAGCCTAAAAATGTTTTGACAGCTGCACTAGGGCAATTCAGCTCTTGTGAGTAAAACTCAAAGTGATTAAGTGAAGAAAAGTGAGACGTTCTGCTCCTTCCATTTATTGCCAATATGTTTTATAATCACAGCAAAGCTCAGAGAAATCGGTGCTGAATCTTGTGTGCAACTCAAAAGCAACCCTGGTTGTAATTAAAGTACAAATTACTTTAATCTTCTCAAGAGAAATTTTGTTTTTGGATACAGCTTGTTGTTCTTTTTCCTCATCAGATAAATTATTATATTTTGAACTCACAGAAGGTGAGTTCCGCACTTAAGTTACATTAACATTTAGGGCTTTACCATCACTGTTTTTTTTAAGTGGTCAATGAACAAGCCTAGGCTTTTGTAGGTGATGTCATCACTTTGGCAAAGTTCTGAGCTGCATTGGCCTTGATTTCTCTCCGTTTCAAACATTTTCCATTTGGGACATTAATAAAACTAATTCAACAACTGAAAAGGAAATGTTGTAAAAGTTCTGCTGCATTTCCTTTAAAATTAATACATCCATGAAACTTTTTTTGAAAACTGAGCAGTACCTTTTCATCAGATTTGAGTGCTGGTTTGGGAGGTTGAGGCTGAGGCACTTTATATCCCAACAGTTCCAGCATTTTCTCAGCTGCATTCCTCTTGGCCACCTTCTTACTCGGCCCCAGCCCCTCTGCAGTCTGGCCGCACACAGTCACCTGCAACAGAAGATGGATATCACCAAAAATCCCAGAAGGAATAAACAAGCAAAGAAGCGCAAACAGAAGCATGACTGCCAGCATGCCTCAAACTGCAGATGAATCACCTGCATGACGAACTCTCTGCGCCGCGGCAGACCTCTTTCTGTCACCATGCTGTACTCAGGCTCCTTCTCCTTCTTGGCCTGCTGGATCTGAGCCAAGCGGCTGATGGGATTCATCCCTTGGCCATACTCAGGGCTGGTCTGCAGCTGTTGACACGAATGATAAATCATTACCTTATGAACAGCCTTTAGGCCTCTTCTGACTAATCCCAACCAGTGTTAAAAGTTGCATCACCTTGATTATGGATTTTGTTTTCTTTTTGATGCGTGGCAGCTTCTTCTCCACACTGGGTATGTGGGGGAGCCTCTTTAACTCCACCAGCGCTGCGGCAGCAGCCAGCTTCTTTGCAATCTTTTTGCTTTTGCCCTCACCCTCTCCCACGAACTCCCCGACTATAACACGAACTACGAAACTCTTCATGTGTGGAGGCCCTTCTTCCTTTAAAATCTGTGTGGGAAAAACAGTAATCTTCCATGTAACAACATATATTTGACATGCAATCCCTTCTTATTCCTATGTAGCTGGATCTTTGAGAACAGCAAATCCATTCGAACCTCAAAGTTGACGGGTAGGTTCCTTTTTAGAGCAATTTCAAACACTTGACTTATTTCTGATTTGTTCAAGTTCTCTTCCTCGGGCTCTCCGTTCATCTGTCAAAAACAACATTAAAAATAGAAAAGTTGTGAGTCTCTATCTATCACTGCATAAAAGCCTTTTCATGCTGAGCTGCTCTTCTTTCTCACCACTGGCGACTGCTGCAGCATTGGCTCCTTCTGCAGCACTTTCAAGGCTTTGGCAGCGGCGTCGTGTTTGGCCTGCTGCCGCGTTCGTCCCTTCCCAATGAACTGCTGGCTCCCGACGGAAAGCTCCATGTGGTAAATTATTGGTCCCACTGGAGGAAATGGATAGTAGTACCTGGACACAATGAGAGAGTTTACACCAACTGCAAATGACAATTATGGAAACATTTTAATGATTTTTTGTTTTTTTGCCCGTGATGTAAACTCACTGTTGCATAGAGCGCTGGTAAGGTCCTGGAGCGCGGACACTGTAGTTGTAGCTTGGTGGTCGCATACCCGGGTATAGGTCAATGGGTTTAAAGTTAGGTTTTTTACCAAGCTTCAAACAAAGTGCATTCAACTCCATAGTGTGTGTGCTGCCATCTACTGTAAAGCAAAGAGCAGAAAACTCCTCTAAGATAAAATTCATGTGTTCATTTTCCTCTATGAAAATGATTACTCAGATTGGGCCAGAGCAAGTTTGAGCGGCCCACCTGGGTTCCTGCCGGTGTTGCGGGGTGTCCTCAATGTGGGTTTGGGAAGCGCCGTCTCAGCAAGGGCAGATGCAGCAGCAGAATGCTGTGCTTTCTTGATACTGGTTCCTTCGGCCTCCCAGTACTGATCTCCCAGTGTGAGCCTCACCGAGAAAATCTGAAGGGAAAAATCGCTTCATCTGAATAAAAGGCACAAAACAAGTCAGAGAACTGAATTCTGGTATGAGGCGTGTACCTTGGAGTGAGCTGGCCCTTGCTCAGAAAGAAGCTTGTACTCAGGTTGGATCTTGTTGAAACGGGCTAACTCATTCACCAAACACATGGGGGTCTTCTCTTTAGGGTTTGCCATGTTATAAACTAAAAAAAAAAAAAAAAAAAAAAAGTCACTCTCAACCAACCACCTAACATGGTCCTAAAATCTTGGGTTCCTTTATTGAAATAATTCAATTCAGAAAATCTGAGTACATAAAGAGTTATTTGTTTCAAGAGTTTAATGTTAACTTTGGCTTAAAGCAAACAAAAAACAAAATTAGTTCTGTGAAAGTTTTGAATATTGCATAAGAGAAAAAAAAAAGTGCAGAAATGATGAGGAAAAGGAGACTGTGAACTAACTTAGCTTTTCTTATCACCTCAATAAAAAGCTGCAACATTAAAAGGAGCTCTACTCGAGAACTGAGCGTTTACCATGCATTATATGGACTTACTTTTTTCATAAGTCTTAAATTCATGTTATTGGCCTCATCTAATGTCCTAATTATCTGAGAAACTGAATTTTGCATTTTCATTCACAAAATAAATTGTGAAATATATCACTATGTACAAGATCAATAGATATTTAATTTTTTCAACTGAAATGGTAAAACAATGCGTTTCGAGATGCATCAGCATCCTTCAGGAGACTAAAAATATATTTTAAGGCAAACAAACCTGTGGTGGTGTCATAGGGAGTGGCAGAGCCCGCGGGCAGAGCAGAGCTTCTGATTGGCTGGCTGGCGCTCTCTGATGGATGGGCGCCTGTAGCAATCGGGATGCTGTAGCCAGGCTGCGGCTGCCCCAGCTGCAGCGGGGCAGAGGCAGCAGTAATGGCGCTAGGCGGACACTGAAACTGGAGCTGAGACATTCTTTTGCTCTGATGCTGAAGTCAAGATGAGAAATCTGCAGAGTGGGAAATAGACAACATCTTCCAGAAAAACATAGCACTGCATTCAGAGCACTTCAAATCATGCCAAAGGTGTTTCAACAGGCTGAGATAAAAGCTTTTTACAGGCCAATCAAGTTCATTTACAAACTAAGATACCAGAAACTCTGATATCTTAGTTATTTCTAAAATAAAAATAATAATTTTAAAAAACTATAACAAATAATCATCTGTCTATGAAGCATCATACTTTGCAAAATGCAGGATGAAATAGTCGATTCTCTTTGCAATCCAGACTCTATAATTGGGTTACCAGACAAGGAGACATGATCCTCTAGAGACCAGTGGATGTCTGCATCCCTGCATCTGATGCTTTGCATTGTGATCAATCTACTTCTTGAATTTTTCGGAAATCAATAAGGTCAAGTTTTGACTGCGATTGGTTGATACACAACTTAAAAGAGAAAAAAAGAGAAAGCAAATACACTTCTAGTAATCAGCTGATAGACATTAACCAAGCAAATAATGAAATAAAGATAAAAATACGCACATTTAAATTCATTGCCACACAGCATCAGCTCTATCTATTTTACAGAAAACCTCTCTCCTTTGTCAGTCTTTCCTGTTGAAGACACTCTTGGGCTCTAAAAGTTCTTTCTACTGCTAACATTTTGGTGATTGTATAGAGTCAATCACCAACATCCCTAGTCGGTTCTTGACTCTATACACCTGTGACCACGATAGTGATTGAAACAAATGAATTCAGTTACCAGTATAGCTGACCCTGTACTTCTAGATACTGTTTCAATGAGGAGGTTGATGGATTACAGTCCTATAGTTTGTAAAATTGTGTAAATGCTGCATTAATCTAAATTACCCAATGAATAAATGCTACAGTAGATGACATGAGCCTTTTGTAGAGGTGAAAGCTCTCCTCCTGCCATAATGATGAAAAATCTGAGCAAAGAGACTTATAAGCTTTACTGCTTAACTGGATTTCATCAGTCCATCCTCCATTAATTTTCTTTTGTCACGAATCATGTGCGCGCTCTCGTGCTGTTGCAGCCTAAATAGGTATATTTGGGCGTTAAAACTCCGATTTCAGTCACATTTAGTGCGTTAATTCACAGACCTCAGTCTGCCGAACCTTACCTGAAATTACCCGACTTGCAGATGAAACGTCATCTTAAATGTTTGTTCCTGAGATTAACCTGTTTGCTAGCCAGTTAGCTGACGCATACAAGCACGCAAAGCACTTGCAGAAACGTAATAAAGGTCAACTACATTATTTTTGAGTGATTATGCAACCTGTCCTTAGAAAATACTACTGTCAGCTCAGAACATATTTAAGTTCCCAAAATAAATCAGGCCGCAGGTTTGCTACTAAAACAATGTTAGCAAAGCAGCTTTCTCGCTGCAAAGCCACTGGTGATTGAATTTTCGCAGAATCAAAAGCTATCATTTCCACAAATGGTGTAGATATGACTAAAAACCCATAATAGACGAGCACAAAAGCTTGACATTGCTCTACTAATCAAGTCTGATATTTAATTTACCGACTCCTTCAGCAGTGAATCAAAGCCGCTAGCTATCTGGCTAATGCCGACAACTCTGAGCAGAAAATCAACCTCACCTAGTCGCTCCTTGTCTTCAGATTTTAAATCAATCCATACGAACTGATGGCTTAAAGTGATTTGTTTTTCTTGGTTCCAGTTTCTAGCGTCGGTGTGTTATTTTGTTGTCAAAATGCGGGCGGCTAAGAGGAGAACATAGGGAGGACAGGGCAAACACTAAAGAGAATGGCACAGACTTAATTCTCTCCAGGATATGACAGCATCAGACAGGAAGTACTTCAAATAGATTCCAAAATAATTTAGAAACGCATTAAAAATAAACCTACAGCAGGTAAAAGGAGATCATAATTTTATTTTGGTTGCACAAGTACATCAAAAAAGAAAAACTTAAAATTACAGGCTTAGCATCACTATTATTCAAAATTGTTTTAAAAAACACACACTATGGAGTTTATTTTTTTTAAGCTGATAAATATAAAAGTGGTCATTACTCACTATAAAATATTGCTTCTATGGTCTAGCAGTTTAAGGACATGAGGATAAAGAGTCGTTACTGAGGTGAGTGGTTCTATGTGGGAGGTTACAGGTTGTACGCCTGACAGATATTGAGAGAGTCTCTCAACATTAGGTCACGCAAACGCCACAATGCGTCCACCATGGTTGTGTGAGCTCCTTTGCTCTTCAGCCAGTGTGCTGGAAGCCGACTCTCCTGCTCTTTGGTTAGGTGGGCATCACGTCTTTGAGCTGAAAAAGAAAATAATTTACTGATTTAAACAATGCTTGCAAATATATTCAAACTTGAACTTCTCCACATTTTGTTACCGCAACAGCCTTCAAATCGTTTCACTGAGATTTTATGTCGTAGACCAACACAAAGAAGTATATATTCCAAGCTTTGAACATCTCATGGAGCAATGTACATGAATCATTTGTAAATACAAAAAGAATGGCGCAATCACAAATATGTAGGAAAATGTGTTCTGGACAGATGAGACTAAAACTTCGCTTTCTGGCTTACATGCATGTGCCTCGTTTCATGGAAAACCAACAACTTGAATACATCATTCCTAGAACCACATATGGTGAAGGAAAGTTTTTTTCATGAGAGAGAGGAACGTTGTTCATAGTTGATGCAAAATTGGATGCAGATATGTATAAGGCATATCTAGAAGAAAACATTTTTGAAGCTAGCAAATATTTGATACCGTGGGAGAGATTCACAATCTAATAGGACAATGACTTAACATACAACCATTTTACTGTGTATCTGAGCAGGGCTTATAGACACAGACTCCAAAAGATTTGCAGCTGGTACTTGAGTTAAGTGGTTTCCACAATACTAACAAAGGGGCCTGAATACAAATATACACCTCAATTTTCAGATTTTTATGAGGGAAAAAACTGAAAACCTTGTATCTATTTATCTTCCATTTAAGGATTACACACAACTTTATTTTTAAATTTGTGATTGCAGCCCAATAAAATGTGGAAGAATCAAGAGGTATGAAACTTCTGAAAACTAAGCAAGCAGAACAAGAAAAACAAGAAAATGACATATTGAAAAAAATACTAAAAATGTAGATCTTGCAACTTAATTCATAGAATTTACAAAAACAAACAGATACTAGAAAGTGTGCATTTCCTATGAAAAAGCAAGTGTGAATGCTCTATGCTGAATGCTTTTGGTAGAAATGGCAAACGCGTTTGAAGCCAACTGCTGAAGACTTGATAAAAACGGTGGGTGAATGAAATCTATACTTTTTATGGTTCTTGAGATACCAACATTTGCTTGGAGGCATCATTTAGGACAGTGACTACAAAAAACATGCTACATGCGGTACGAAAAAAGCAATGTCAAAAGCTCAAATTATTCCCAGGTGTTGAACAGCTGTTAAACTGCCCAACTTCAAAACGGCCACTGCCTTGTTTCCTCCATGACAGCTCGAAACTGGATTATTCATAGCAATTAATATGCAGGACCTGAAACATCCACTGTAAAACACAACGGACATTTTATATTGGACTTCTCAATTCTGCCACAGGATGGAGCAGTTTCCCCCATCCTGAATAAATATTCCTGAATAAATATTCAGCTTTTGATATTCATAAAAAGCTGAATATTATAAAAAGTACGAAGGTTATGAATACCAACAGATATAGCCGGCATTAGGAGAGAAAGCTGAATAGTGTAAAAATTGAATGGTGAAAATAGCACCATTCAACATGAGAAAAAGCACGGCGAAGTTTACGAAGCAAGCAGAAAAGTGGAACTCAATAGTGTGAATGCCTAAAGCATTCACTCTAATGAGCACTTTTCTCAAGTCTCCATTGTGGTAAGATCATGTAAGTTTTTCTTAAATCCATGAAAACTCATTATGTATGGCTGGTTAGCTCAGGTCGTCAGAGCGTGGTGCTAATAACGCCAAGGTCATGGGTGCAGTCCTCATACTGACCAATTGAAATCTAAAGTCTTCAGAAAATCAACACCATTTTAAACCAATTAAACCATTATGCATATTGATTTTGAAAACATTAGTATACTAGAAAGTGTGCATTTCCTATGAAAATGCAAGTGCGAATGCTCAATGCTGAATGCTTTTGGTGAAAGTGGCAAAAGCGTCTGAAGCCAACTGCTGAAGACTTGCAGAAAGGTAAGAAATAGTCCATGCAGTGTGAAAAACCCACATAAAAGCCAAAATTAGCTGAAAAGCTAAAACTAGCTAAAATACTAATGATAGCAAATAGGCTACCACTAGCATGCTGGGTTACAGTAATATATTCCATGAAATGTAAAAAAAAAAGAAAAACTCATGTCAACCCTAAAAATTTGAAAAGGACAGAAATGTTCCCCTATTCCTTCTGATAAAAACGTGCCTACAGCATTCACACTAATAAACCTAAAGGGAGCAGAAAGAAGCACCTTTCAGCATTTGGTCCCACTTGCTGACAGTGTTTGACTCAGAATTTAATCCCTCTATATACTTCAGGTAGGCCTCTGAGTGGAGCACCCTCTGTGTTTTTGGTGGTGGTGCCACAAACATCGGAGTAGTTGGCTGCAAGTGAGACGGCTGGCCCTGTCCTGGATATGGTGGAGGAGCATGCTGTCCTGGACTGAACATGCCAGGCTTGAAAGAAATAGAAAATGAATCAAAGCTGAATGTTAATCACAACATTGTTGCATCACTAAGATAACTGCCTTCTCCATTTAAGTGCAGCTAATGAGGAATCAATGACTATAAACACACTCAATATGATTATTTATTAAAAATAAATAAATAAATAAAAAATTCACTCACCTGTTGAATGAAGTTGCTTTGCCCAGGACTTCCTGCCATGCCATTGATACCAGCTCCCATCATACCTAATTTAAGACATATCTTGCATTAGGTTTAAGAAGGCCCATGAGTTGGTTGGTATTGCTGGATTTCCTTTACATTAGGACTTACAACAACTTCTAAAATTGTTAGTCTATCAATATCAGCTAAATGTTAGTTATCTGGTATCAGCTCTATCATGCAATATGTGTATGAATATGGATGTTGTACATTAGGTGCGTTAAGTGAGAGAATGTTGGCCTTTTGAGAGCGGGGAGCTTTCTCAGCTCTGTGTGTAGCTCAGGCTTTGCAGCCTGTGGACCAGGTAAACCCCTCCAGCAGGAGAGACACCACCGCATGTGACTGAGCAGGTGTGGCTAGGACAGTCGGGCCCTTACCCTGATGTGGCATGCTCGGATACCCTGGCATGCCTTGGTGGAGATGGTGAGGAAGCAGGTTAGGACCCCCTGCAGGGTGAGGTGGCATTGGGGCCACACTCAGCAAACCCTCGTGGGGGCCCTGCATGGGCATGTAAGGTGGGCCGTAAGCTCCCATCATGCCTTTGGGAAGAAGGCGAGGAGAGCACAACACATTCATGCATAAGTTACATGCAGCTGACTCTAAAACGACATGCACTACTGCTACTACACACATTTGCCCTTTTCACACATGCACCTTCAGAACATATGTTTATGTTTCAGTCAAGTTTCCTCCCTATTTAAGAATTACACTGAATGGAAGTGTGGCAGTTTAAAAGCCATAACATCTATATGACCTTAGGAATTGTTTGTGAGCATAAAGTTCCTTCATTTAATCCAAACTGATAATTTCAAGTAGACTGAAAAATGATCCGTCTCTCATTGAGTCTACATCTTCAAAAAAACAACATGCATACATGCATGAGTGAGGAATAAGGAAAAGCTTTGTGTGAACTATTAGAAAATAAAATTGCACCTAATTAGCAAAAACTGGTAATGCTGAAGATGCAGTGTGTGAAAGGGGCTGGCAATGCACATGTTTGAAAATGAATAAATGTAAAAAAAAAAAAAAACTGTATATTAAATGGAAAACTTGATAACAAAACATTCCTGGTTAAAAAGTCAATCATGCAGTCACTGTCATGCAAAATCACACATGAAACTGGAGATGATGACAACATAAAATATGTAACAGAAGCAAAAGAAGAAATGAAATGCTTCCATAATGTGGTTTTATGTCAAAACAGGCCTAAAATGTTAAAGGAAGGTCAAGGTTTTCAAACAGTCCAGCCTCATTTTCCTGCTGCCTTGTTGTCAAACACTTGTGCTGTCTCTGAGAGGGGTTACCTGACACAGGTGTCATGGACTGGTTTATCATTCCCATAGTGCTAGGCGAAGGCACCACCCCCATCAGTGCCCCTACAGGGGTACCTGCTCTAGGGGAACCTTGCTTGAAGGGCCTGTCACGTTCTTGTTGCTCCACTATCCTGGCGGCACGCTCTGAAACATAAAAACAGTTTCTTGGTTGACATCTGCCAACACAGAGACCCTGATCCAGCTTGCAGGTCCTAATGATTCACCTTCATATTCAGCTTTCTTAGAAGCTTCAAGGTTTCTCCACTCCGTGCCAACAAGACGACTCAGCTCCCCGAAAGAATAATCGGGGTGTCGAGCTTTGATGATTGCTCGCACTTCACTGCTGAACAGGATGTAGCCACTCATGTTGATCTTTCTCTTGGCTCCTTCCTTCTTTGCCAACCCTTTTACCTTAGGAGTTGCCTTAATAATAAATATTTAAAAAATTAGTCCATTGTAACATCAGCAGTAAGAAGTTGAAGCTTCTGATTGTAAAATAAAATGCAGTTTTATTTTACAAGTGTATGAATACCTGAGGTGTGTAGGACAAAATGTCCATGTCACTTGTAAGAGAGGATTGCATCTGAGGCATAGAGGGTGTCGTTGGAGCGTCTTCGTCTTCATCCATGTCATCCATGTCGTCATCTGCATCTTCCATGTCAGCCAGCTTCACCTCAAGCTCATCTATTTTTTTGTCCAAGAAGGGCGAAGCTTCCTTTTGCGGCACTATTAGCTTCCTATAAAAGATATCAAAACAAACGAAAGTTAAAACAGATGGGAACAAATTGGCTCCATTAGGAAACCAAATTATATAATTTAGTTCCCAAACCTGAAATAATAGACCTCATCCTCCACCACTTTGGAGGTGTATGAGAACCGTTTCAAACCCTTGAATTTTTTCATTGTCTTCTCTGTCTCAATGTAACGGCTCTCACACAATAGGATATCTTCCTCTGCAAACTCAGTGGGTCTGTTGGACAGGTAGTCCTTAAAAGGGGACACCATGCATTTACCTGACAGAGAGAAAGAAATATTGTTGCTGAATTATACTAACACTTAAATGTAAGCTTTATCCCCACTATTTTGGAAATCACATACTTCACATACACTACAATGTGAAAAAAATATGCGGGGGGATAATAGGGGACTGCCTGTAAGACGTTAGGTGTGTAATCAGTCAATTGGCTTCTTAATCTAAGCAAGTGGCTGGAGAATCAGAAAACTAATGGTCTGAATGATGGCACATAAATGACTGAACAAAAGTTTCAGAAAGAGTTTTTCAAAAAAGTACCCATGACACAAGAAATGGGCAGGGTCTCCTCCCGGTGACTCAGAAACACTTCTCTCTTGTAGAACATTTTTGTAGGCTCATGCTCTGTTTCCTCTGGATGAATAAAGATGGGTCCAAAGAGAAAGGTTGTTCCATTCTGTACCCACAGCTTTTCTAACCTGCAGGGCAACCAGAGGAGTCATAAAATATAATCAATCAATAACTATATCATCTTTAAACAAGATCAGCATTATTTAAAACATTATTTCCTTAACAATTGTTTGAATGATGAACTTTAACCAACCTGGCAACCCGAGGTTTTGACAGACCATGTGATTGGATGTAAACAAAGTCTCCCACTTTAAACCACACGTTGTTAAAGCGTAACTGCTCATAGTACTGGCAGCCTGGTTCAGTTGCACTCATCTCCATAGGGACATCTTCTCTCTCCTAAGTTAATTTATGAATGTACACAGAAGTGATGTTTATACTTTCATAATGTTTTGTACACAGAAATGACAAGTCCTTAGTCACCCTGTCCCATGTCAGGAAGTGGGTAGCCACCTTAGGAGTTAATTAATCCTCAGTAAGACATGGAGAATAATACCGTAAATGTTTTTGCTAGGTAACAATACATGAGGGAAATCAATTTTCCTTTTTCTCATGACGTCAACTGCACGATTATACTTTAAAGTGAGATTCCCTGCAGAGAAAGTACTCCAGTTTCATAATTATGAGGTACACTAAATAACTGTTGTTCTTTTAAGTTTACAAAAAAAAACTAATCTAATTTTGCTATTGTAAATAAATGCATATAAAATCTTTAAACCTTAATATCAAGTATATCAGTAAGGAAAAAATGACATAGTCTGACCTTTTCAATAAAATTGCCATGGCCAGTGTATGACATTGCCATTTTTTCCAGGTCGGGTTTGGCAAACATTGACGCTACACGCACAACAGGAAGAGGAACTTCTCGGGGTACGAGTTTCACAGAACTCTCCGGCATGGCCCAAACTTTGATCTTCTTGAAGGACTTGGTTCTGGCAGCATAACGTGATTCACACACATATACATCCTCTGGTTTAAAGCCCTCAGGCAGCATCTTGAAATAATCCTACAAAAAGCAGAAGATTACTAATAAATAAATTTGATAATTGAATAAAAAAATCTGGTTTTCATTTTAGAGTAGTCTTACCTTCACAAAAATGACCATACATTTGTCAAGAACTTTACTAATGGAAACCTTGTTGTAGTAGTCACTCTTGAAGACCTCTTTTTCCAGGAACTTGCGAGTGGCCAAATGAAAAGTTTCACTGGGTCTATAAAACCAGCAGCCGTAGAGCCATTTCCCACCTTCCGACACAAAAGTAAAGAAAGATTAAAACACAGGTTTTTTAAAATCCTTGTTTAGCAGACCGAAACAAGGATACCAATGGTTTACTTCCGAAGAGCAGATTAAGTGGTAAAAAGTAGAATTTTTACCCGTTTCATCTTCCCACAAACGTTCGATGCAGACAACATGAGGCTTCAGGTTTGGTTCTGATGGCTCCACATAAACAAACTCGCCCACATGGTAAGTTCTGTTCTCAAAGCTGCATTCCTCCCTGTAAACAATCTTTGATTCTGATTCAGACTGCCATGCCTCTTTCTGCAAGTCTTCTGCTTTCTTTGCCTCTGTAAATGAAAATCCAAAGAATGATTTAAATGGGCTGAAAAAAAATGTTTAGTCTTATTCACATCATTGAGATGAAGCTATGCAGCAATCAACTGGCAGGGATCAGAATTTGTCATTTTTTCTCAATTGGCTCTAATTTGTCATCACCAAGTCAATTAACATAATTCTTTTTTTCTTGCAGTCACTCTTTCTACAACCAGGAAATGGAATATTGGTGCATCACCAACATACTGAGAGAAACATTTACAAACCTTTGTTTTCCTCCTCTTCCTCTGTTTTTTGCTTATCTTCCTCAATCTCTTTAGGGATTTTCTCCCTCTTGTCCTGCTCCACGTCGTTGTGCAGGTGCTTTAACGTGTAATTGAGGGCAATAGAGAGTAAGATCTCTCCATTCTTGCATAGCTCATCCCTGATCTTTATAAAAAACTGATGAAGCTCAACAGCATCCTCAAACACCTCAGAGTCAGTCCTGCAAAGCAAAAAAAAAAGCATCTTCAACCACAAGATACAGCTTCCAAAAGTAAAGCAGAAGAAAAAATGAGTCAAAACAGCCAGCTAAATTAAATGAATAAGATATACAACTATCAACATTAAATATCAGAAAACATTTCAGCTGCATTTCCGCATTTGTGTTATGATCCAAGACAATGTGGCGATTTTAATGTAAACAAGAATCACTACTTTCAACTAAAAACTATTTAGAACCAAGTAAGTAAAAACATTATAATGGATTAGTTAAATTTCATTCTGATATTTACAAACAAGATCACCACAACTATAAACAAATGTTTTATTTATCAACTAAAGTCGATCATAACAGTGAGTGAACGTAAACTCTTAAAATTATGGTGAAAAATAAACCGCCCAATTACAATCATTTCTGCAAAAAAACATCTGTTTTACTTAAAACTCTGTTTTTAAGAATACAAGAACTTGGGGTTACAC
Organism: Brachyrhaphis roseni; assembly: GCA_903066815.1. Taxonomy (NCBI): domain Eukaryota; kingdom Metazoa; phylum Chordata; class Actinopteri; order Cyprinodontiformes; family Poeciliidae; genus Brachyrhaphis; species Brachyrhaphis roseni. The sequence goes on along the minus strand of CAEFZY010047753.1, from coordinate 37,201 downwards.
AGTACAATAAATAGTTGACTTAAGTGTTATTGTAAAACTAGCATACAAAATATGTAAATAAATAAAAATCTGTCCTTGACCAAATAACTGGAAGACATAAATTTTACCATTAAGTTTTTTTAACATAAACTCGTTTTTTCTCAAAGAAATGTTTTTCACATACTGAAATTAAAGGTATTTTCAAAGGGACCTACATTTTTGGCTTTTTTTATTTAAGTTTCCATACCTGTTCAGCCTTCTTGCCTTCTCTAGCACCTCAAACACATGCTCCTGGAAAATATCCAGTCTCCGGTAAAGACCCCGCTCCACATTATTCCTGATGATGTCCAAGTTAAGCATCGGCCTCTCAGGGGCGCTTGGATCCACAGCAGGAATCTCAGCCAGAGAGTCACTATAACATCGGCCCTCTTCATCCTGGTGGCCCATTACCGACACAAACAGATTCCTGATCAGCTCTCGCACCAGAGGTCCCACAGGAGGGGGGCCGGAGTCCTCCCCTCGCTCCTGCTGCTTTCGTGTCTCCAGTAGCACTCTGTGCAACACCAGAGCGTCCCTGTAGATCAGTGACTCTGGCTCATTGTAGATGCAGGCATTGTTGAACATGAGAGCAAAATCCTCAAACAAAGCTTCAACATCCTGGTAGCGGCCTGTTAACATGTGGCTTCGGATGCGCTCCATATCGATGGGTCTTTTAATTGTGGCGTAGTAGTCAGGCAGCTCGGAGCGAGACGGCAGCCGGAGAAAGATTGTGCTTAAACGGCGACCTCGGCGGTCTGTGAAGTTTCGGACGGCGTCGTAGAGCTCATTTAATTTCTGCTGGAGAGGGGTGAGGTATTTGGACTTCTTTGGAGAAACGCCACTTTTTCCTGGGGATAGAAAATTCAACTCTGTGTTAAAACTGCAAATGAGAGATGTAAAACAAAGAAAAGTTGGATAAAACGTTATGAAATCACAAAGCAGGTCACAAACCAGAGGGCAAACTCTGCACTTCTGCCACTTTTTAGTTGTATATCTTTTTATATATTTATATATTATATATATTTTAGTTGTATAACTTTTTAAGTTGTATATCTAGTTATTGTACATCTATTTAATTGCTTAGGATAATTTTAGTTAGACTGTGCCTCTTATTGTTACTTAATGTTAGTAATGCCCTGTCTTGTATCACCGTGAGAGGGTGAGAAACGTCATTTCGATTCCCTTGTATGTCTGGACATGTAAGAGGAATTGACAATAAAGTTGAAAGTTGAAACTTATGCAAAATATGATGGCACACCTTATAAAGAAGTGTAAAAAGCCCAAAAGCAATCTCTTTTGTTTTAAGAGTAATATCTCACCATGTTAAGATTAGATAGTACATTTGGTCACTATATTGGTGGGGGTTGTAAAAGACCCAAAGATGACCCACTTTTAAATTACTGGCAAAGACTCTAGATTTTTTTTCTATGTCCCACTACTTTAATGATTTCATTTAGCAAAAGGAGGCTTTTAGAAAAGAAACCGGCCCAAAGCATCGTAGTTGCTCCATCATACTTAACATAGGAAGGTCTTATACCACATAATTATATCTTACTTCATGAATTGAAGCAGTTTGTATTAACAAACTGTTGACTAAGCATCAACTTTGAATAAAAGAATAGTCCGGGTTTTCTACCGCTGGAGTGCAAATGGGCTAAGCTAATACAGAAACTGAAGAAAAAAATATTTGCAATGAAAACAAAATTGTAAATTTGCAACTAGCAAAATATATCAAAGGGTATGTATGAATTGAGTATATTTGACTGCAGCACATCCAGTCTGTCTAGTAGGTCAATTATAACACAGCAAACACTGACAACACCTACGTAATTTCAATTTAGGTGATCCCACATCCTCCTCCTCTGGTGGTGGCCCCAACTCCTTCCGCTTATCTTTAAGTATCTTCTCCAAAACGTCTGCATCATTATATACCTGCATACACACAAAAACTAGAGTCAGAAAAGTGTATTGTTTTTCAAAATGAGCTTTTAAATGCAACTGCCTAAATAAATGTTTAACATTTTATAATAGAAGCCTTGCTGCAGACCTGAGATCCCTCCTCGTTATAATGCCGAGCGTTACGAAACATAAGCTTCATGTCCTCTATGAGCTCCTCTTCATTACCGTAGCGTTCATTTTTAATCTTGTGCTCGATGGTTTTCAGGTCCATCGGTTCGAGGATGACGTTATAGTAGTCAGGGTAGTCTTTCTTGGATGGTTTGACCATGAAAAGATCACACAGACGTCTGCTGGTAGCTGCCTCCCTGGCTTCACTCACTGCTGTATACAACGCTTTCATTCGGTTCTTTTTGATATTTTTCTTGTGGCTGGACACATGTAGAAAAACAACAAACTGTAAGGATATAAACAACTTCAAATTATTAAAGAATGCTTAATATTAAGATCCTATAACCTTTTCCTCTTGACGCTTCCTGCATCAGATGACAAAATGCTATCTCCATCTTCCTCATCTTTCCTCAGAAGTTCCCTTTTCTTTGCCTAAACAGACAACATAAAGAAACACATAATAAGTTACCTATTCAATATTTTTTGTTGTTTTGGACTAATATCACATTTAACAACAAAATACTACCTGCATAATCTGCTGCAGCCTAAAGGCTCGTTTGTATATGCTGGAGTTGGGCATGTTGTAGCGCTTCGCGTTCTCAAACATCAAATTGAGGTCGGCATCTATCTGTTCCACGCTGTCATACTCACCATTCTTCATCTTTGCCCTAAAAATGTAAATGTAGAATCTTGTTTTTAAATCCTTTTGCCCATGCACACTTCCAGTAGAACAATCATTTGAAGAAAAGTTGATGAAGTCAACTGAAATGTAATAAACCTTATTTGCTGCAGTGAGACGGGCTGTTTTATCTGCTGATAGTAATCAGGATACTCCCTGCGGGACGGCAGTTGCTGGAAAGGTTCGGAGAAGACCTGGCCCTGGCTGTTCCGGGCCCCCCGCACGGCTTCGTACAGCTGAAAGATTGGATTGCTCATCTCCATGCTTGAACTCTGGCTCTCTGCCTCTGACTCGCCCTCATCATAGCAGACAGAGCCTGTAAGCATTTAAAGTTTGAACAGTTATTTTTGAACGTAGCTATTATTTTTTTCCATATCCAAAATAATTGCTGAATTTTACCAGAAAGCACAGGGTCATCCTCACTCTCTGAACCATAATGAAGAGCAACGCTGACACCAGGAAAGCGATCCGCTTGTCCTGATTTGCGGTTTCTGCAGGACAGCCATAAATTTAAAAATATATTTGTCTGAATAATTCGGTGGTTTTAAGAAGTGCAACTATCTGAGTACCTGATACGAATGCTAGATTTAGTAGGCTCAGCATGTTCGAGTTCAGTCTTGCGCTGGATGAAGACTTTTTTTATGGTGTTTGCATCCTGTAAAATAGGAAAACATGATTAGATTATTTTAGGAATAACAAAAATATCAAAAACAAAAGAGAAAAGATTTCACCTTGAAAACCTGAGATCCTGGTTCATTGTACGTTTTGGCATTTTTGGTCATCAAGTCAATGTCCTTGGCCATAGCATGAACACTTTTGTAGTATCCAATCTGTTAACATAAAGTAAAACAGTCAAGTACCATTACGAAGATGTAAAACTGTGAAACAAGTTTGTTTGCAAAGCATAACATAAAAGGAGTAAGTAGGTTACCTGTATTCTCTGAGCAATCGTTCTGAGATCGATTGGCTCTTTTATTATAGCATAGTAGTCTGGGTATTGCTATGAAGGACAGACAAGGTGTGAAACAAAACACTCAAACATGTCAGTATTAAAAGAAATAAATGAAATAATACTTTGGGGCTTTAATTTGGAATCAAGTCTAGACAAAGAGATTAGAAGAATACAAAACGCTTAATGTGTCAACTCATGTTTATTGTGCTTTTATTACCCTGAAAGTAAGTATGATAGATTAACTGGTATTATTACAAGTCTGAATACTAACCACTTTGGAAGGCAGTTTTTGGAATAGTTCACTGACGAGGTGCCCTGAGGGGTCGGTGTGTGACACTATGGCCTCCAAGAGTTGCTCCAGGACTTCTTTCAGGCTGCTACCCGATGTCTAAAATATAAATAAGCAAGTTAGAGGTTCAACAATATAAATAATACTGTATGTCTGTCAAAGTCATTGTAGTTGCTGTGTTACAATCAGATAAACATTAGCAATTTAACAATATCTGAATACAAACACCTACCTCATATTCATTTGACATTCCTGGATTAGCCATCATGTCGTCACCTTCTTCATAATCATCATCTCCATCTCCAGGCTGCACAAATTCATTCCTTGTTTGCAAATACACTTCCCACAGCTTGCTCGCTGTTTGATACTCCTCACTGTCACTCTGATTAGACACAAGCATAAGGTGGGACATCAGATGTGCAGCCACACTAGTCACACTTAAAAATTAGAGATCAAAACTGTCAAAATTCTTTTGCACAGGCTGTGTTTACTGGCATTATCCCACACATGGTAATGTAGTGAGGGAGGCACAGTGGCTGCTCAGCTACTGACAGGAAGGCATCGCAGAGAGCGAATAAAAATGCCCAGCACATCATCAACAGTCTGCCGCCATTCTTGGATTATGTTGCCACCTTCCTTAGCCTGGTAACGAAAATGTCCTCTGACCCCTTCCATCCTAGATGGTATCTGTTAAACTCCCTCCCTCTAGAAGGCAGTGAAGCGCTACTAAATGCATAACAAAATAGACTCAAGAATAGTGTCTTCTCCTAATGCTTTACCGTATTTCATGTTTTCTTTTTAGATGGACTATTTATTTAGCTAAAATGACTATAAATGATCGTCTATCTGCTGGTTTCTTTGTAAACAGCACTGAGTATTCTATTTTATTCTTTTCTGCACCACACCAGATATTTAAATCATATTGACTATTTGGTACAGAGCAGAGAGTTAATTATAAATCTCCAATGTCCCTGTATCTATGCCCACACAAAGCCTTGAATACATTAATATCCAAAGTCAATCCCTTCCCCAAATGTCATTCTGTTATAAAATGGCCTCTTTAGGATTAAGAATATATTGTAATCAAATCGGATGTTCCCAATCTCTGTTCTGATGTAGCTGTATAGTTGGGCTTTTACCAAGAAAAGAAGTTTATGGGCTAAATTTTACTATTTTTAAAGGTTAAACAAAATAAGATAAAACTAAATTCATGCTCATATTAACAGCAAATGCTGTTTACAGCCTATGTAGCAGCAAAGATTAGTAGCTCAAATTTACTGCTTATAAGAATCACAAATTAAATATACCTTGTAGAAATTTCTAGCATTATTAAACATGAGCTGAAAATCCGCAGTAAGCTGCTCCACATCATTGTATTCTTCTGACTTCAGTTTGTACTGAATTTTCGTCATATCAATTGGCTGTGAGACAACTTCATAGTAATCAGGCTGATTCCTGAAAAAGAAGAAAAAGAAAATGAAGTCTAACCATTTGTACATTACATTGTGTATAATTCATTGTTTGTGTATTAACCTTGCAACACTCACACTATTACCATAACTGAGTGAATGGTATTTTAAAATGTTCCTTATAGTTTCTCATTATGTGTCATCACATGTTTTATCATAAGTATATTGCAAACAAAATGTTAGATGATCTGTCTACTCATACTTCAAGCCTTTTGATGTATTATAATAGGATAAAAGGACCTGAATTAATTTCAAATTGAAACAATTCCAGAGTAAAATCAAAATTGGGAAAACCTAGTTTATGACCCTATGATCAACTTAAAAAAAAAAAAAAAACAGGTTAAAAATATTGCCAATCCTCAGGCTTTCCATCTCATTAATCATTTGCCTTTATATTTATAATATTATTTAAAATTGTGCTATTAAGGAAGAAATTTCCAGAAATTCCAAAAAGACTGAAACACTTAGTTCCTTAAAATCAAGGCTAAAAATCAATTTGTTTAGAGCTGCTTTTGATTAATAAACGAAACTTCATTAATCTCAGTCCATATTCCAACATTCCTTTATTTTTCCATTGCAATGTTTCTTGGTTTTTTGTTTTCATCAAGTAAAGCACTTTGAATCGCTTTACCTTAAAAATAATATTAACATACCTACTAATGTTTTATCTTTTATTTTGTTTCACTTTAACACAAAATTAAAGCGGCTATATTTTACAGGCCGCTACATAAGTGAGCAAGGCAAAATTTAATAAACTGCTCAGATTGAACCAATACATTTGGTTCAAATGTATTTTGAACCAATACAATAGTAGGCGCTGGTCTTCTAAATATTACCTCCTCTTTGGTGCCCTAAGGAAAACTTCACAAAGTTGCCTCCCTTGATCATCCTTGTAGTCTTTAACAGCATTAAACAGCTCATGGCACACAGCGATCTGGAGGACAAAAGAAAAACACACTCAACCGTTGAGACCGGGATTTACGATAAACCAAGTCCCGTCAGATTAAGTGTAATCGTGCAATGAAAAGGCGCACTTGCCGTGTCAACAGGGGGAACATTGGAGATCTTCCTTTTCTTCCTGCCGCTTCCAGCGGTCGAAGATGCATCCTCAGGATCTCCTCCTCCGCTAACACTGCTGCAGGGAGAGGTGGCTCTTCTCCTCTTAGAGTTCGCTGACATCGCCGACTGCTTTAACAACAGACTAGCCCGCTAGCTAAAGACAAGATCCAGAAAAAACAAACAAATAAAATAATAAGAATAAAAATCTGCTACCAGATTAATTCAAGAGACCATCGGTTGTTAACGCCCCCACCAAGAACAAAGTTAAAGCAGGAACTACCACTCAACGGGTTGCTACGGCTAGAATGAAACAAAGCAAACCGACGAGCGGCTACTAGCATCCCATTCTAGTTATCTTGCTGCTTTTATGAAAAGGAGCGTTAATTAAACGAAAGTTCCACAAAAGATAAAGAAGTCCAAAACTAACAAAATATTACGTTTTTATACATATCTTACCGAAGTTCGGAAAATGTAACTTTAATTCCCTGAGCAAAAAAGAAAAACAGTCAAAACTAGCTATGTTGCTAGCTAGCGTTCTTTGAAAACTCCTGTCCGGAAGTTGAAAATGTGTTGTGTTTGTCAGTGGGAGGTGCTGACCCCTTGAGTATAGAGGGGGTACTGCATCTAAAAGAATACAAGAGCAAATACGAAAGACTGAATGCTTTACTGCAAAAAGAAAAGTAGTTCTTCTACTCACTAACCAAATAACACCATTAAAATCTATAGGTAGATTTTTTTTGGCTAATATAATCTGTAAAGGGTTTGAAGTTACTCTGTAAACACTGTTTACTGAGGTTCGAAATTTATCTGAAGCTGAAAATGAACAGATTAAGTTTTTTCAGTCAGTGTTTGTACACCCTGATCAGTACAAACAGCAACGTAAGGACATACAGGAGGATTTTGTACACTCTCACTCATATCTAGAGGCTCGAGTAATTAAGTGAGACCGAGACCAACCAACCAGCGTCAGGCTGTACCGAAGAAAACTCCTCCGCTCGCATCCATGGTGAGTAAAGGTGAACTCTAGAAACACCGAGAGGCCTCAGCCAAAGACTCAAAGTCAGATCTCCTAAGGCAACGGTGCTCCCAAACTGCTAATGGTTCTTAAAAAATTATCCCCTCGCATTAACATTAGCCTATGTTGCTGCAATAAGTGTTTTTAGACATCTTTGCCACAGAAGCCATTAATTGCACTGGTAAACCACTAAATATGTTTGTAATTTTCTGACAATATTTTGCCATTTACATTCCTGTGTTTGTTTGTTAGTCCAGGACATTTACTTTCCAAAAGACCAAAAATAACAAAAAAATTAAAATTCTTTTTGACCAACATAACGATAAACTGTGCAGCTAAGTGACAAACTTCAAAACGTTTGTCACTTATTGAAGTTTTTATTATTAATTTTGTTTATTTCTGATTTATTATAGTCATCCACCTATTCCAGTTAACCATGCTGTCAACCAACTTCTTTTTTTAAACAATAATTTTCTTTATTCATTTACTGGTATCTTCCAACAGACGTTTTGCCTGTCCACACCCTTTATATAAAGTTATCTTTGACAGTGTGCCCAGGCTTTTCAAACTTAGAGAAACGAGTGGGAGTATCTGAATCAGTTAAAAAGGAAAATAGGCGTTACCTTAAGATCGGGGTTTACATTCTGTTTAATCAACAGAAATACATTTACTCTGGAATATGCTCTTCTGAAAAAAAAAAAAAAAAAAAAAAAAGATTTTCTCTGCTCAGTGGCTGCTGGTGCTTTTACTGCTGCTGTTTGATGCATTATTCACAGTGACACGCTGTGCCTGTTTTGAAATCCCCCTAAAAACAGTTCAGAACCTACACACTCTGCACAAGCAGATGTCTAAGAAAAAAAAAAAAAAAAGAAAGCACCTCCCATATTGAGAGAAGGTGGCGCGACGACCAGAAACTAAATTTTGCAGATTCGTGTTGTTGAGAGAACAATTAGTGATTTTATGGTACACTACGTCCGTAGACGTCTGGATTTCTTGACGTCAAAAGAAGTCTGAGCGCATCCAGCGCTGCGCACAAGCTCAGCAACCACATCTCTCCCAGAGGAAAGCAGGACACCGCACAGCTACAGATCGCCATTTAGGTACGTTCCTTTCCAGCTGCAGATTTATTCAAATGCACTATCCGGTTTTTAATGTACTTTCCTTTTTGCGTAAAACAAAGCGCATTTGGTGCGCTTCCATGTCCGCAGCCTCCTGATTTAACCTAAAGATCCTGCTTACATTTGACTGCCATACCCTTGAACGCTGCAGTATGCAGGCTGCACACCCACACCGCCTGTTCTTTCTATTTAAAAGGGGGTTATTTCATGATTAGCATCCTAAAAACATAGATAGACTTGAGTATTGGTCATGGCACCTGCGAACGGTTTCATTGCATGCAAACTCCCTCACTTACATGTCATTCACGCCCTGCAGGCTTAATGCAGAACAGGTTGGTAAATGTTACTCAGAGGAATTCAGTTTCCACTTGACAAGAGCTCCTAGAATGCATATCTCTGTATGATTTTTCCTCATATTTTGATTCTTTTTTCGCCCCTCAGGCAAGGGGAACTGTTTGAAGCTTTAGATGTTAAATATAGCACAGGTCCTCCAGCTTGTGTCCGCCTCTACTGACCATGCGTTTGTTTTTGCGATGGTATACGGTCCCTTTCGTGCAGCCTGCTCCTCTATTGGCCATGCTTAAAACGCTATTATTAGTTGCTGTTTATTGATGAAAGCGGAATGTCAGCAGAAAGATCTGCAGTTGTGTCACTTTGAGGCGTTACTAATTGAGAATTGAGCGCTTTTTTTTTTTACTGGCGTGTCTTTATTATCCCAAAATGTTAACCTTTAGCTTTTCCCTCTAATTTAGGCAAATAATGAATACCAAACAATAAACAAAGAAAGGATCACAGACCTAATATATAGCATTTTATCCAAAATTCTGCAAATAAAGCATTTGATAATGATAATAAATATAAATGATAAATAGTTTAGGTATCCTAAAGACTCTTTCTAGCTGCTTGATTTGTTTGGTATACAAAGGATTCAGTTTTGCAAGTTGAAGATCCCTAAGAATATACATCATTTTAGGGATACATTGACTTAATTCTTTTACATTTTTTCTCTTTGCAGTTGATATAACGACACATATTCATATGTTTCTGTTTCAGAAAACGTATTAAAAAAAACTTTTAACGTCTTCCTAAAACTGAAATGACATTACAATATAAGGAGTGAAGATTTATCCTATGTAACGGCAGATGAACAGCTTATTGCTGTAGTCGACAATAATATAGAAATCTAATGTTTATGTGAACCTATACCGATATGCCACATGGCTCACTACCTTGTGCACCATTCTGTCAAAAAGCAGCACAAAGTCTTTAAAAATGTATGTCAGTTGTGCCATGTTTTCTGTTGCTTTATTTCTATGTCCTTGCTTTAAAGAAATAATCTTCCTGTGTGGTGCAAAGTGTAGACACCATAAGAAAACATATCTATATGATACTCCTGAAGAACTACACCAACAACACAAGTTGGAATCTGATTTGTAACTTCTATTCTTTTTTTTTGTAATAAAATTGGACTGCATTTGTTACCCGGAGTTCAAAATCAATACCATTGGTCAGACTCTAATTGTACTCTGACCAGAGTCTTTAGTATGCAGATTGAGGTTTATTAAACCCTTGGAACATTTTGGGCATGGCGGTGGTGCAGGGGTAAAGCATAACACCCATGTATGGAGGCTTCAGTCCTCTACGTGGCCATCACAGGTTCAAGTCCCGGCAGTTTGACCTTTGCTGCATGTCTTCCCTCGCTCTCACAAACCACTTTCCTGTCCACTCTGTCAAACAAAGGCAGCTAGAGCCAAAAAAAAAATAAATTCCCAAACTCTTTGGACATTTTCACACTGGAATATTCCAGGGAACTCATTTCAATTAGTTATCATATGCCAAAACATGTTACACCTTTATTTGGTTTGGTACAATTTCACACTGTACTTTTTTAAATCAGACAAAACCAACTGTACTAGTCCTTGCTGTTACAGAGCTCTTCTTTGGGACACTAAGATAAGAAGCTGCCCATTATGGGCACAATAGGAAATCTCTTTCTCTTCTGTTTTTGGTTTGCTAGATAGTCTGTTTGCTGTCTCACTAAACCACACAATAATTCCTTGTTCTTCCATCAAATAGCAAGAGGTTATCCTACAAATCTTTGCTGCAGCCCTTCACTTATTGACAAAACAACCTCTTTAAACTTAAAGTTCACAAAAGTTTTAACACGCCCAAATGCAGGCATTTGAAGGAGCCTGCGCACAACACTACCAATATTACATGAGAAAATTACAGTTATTAAAGAAGACAAAAAACAAACACAACTAAATGTTTTGCATTTTGTTCTGTGTATTACCCTTAATGTCTATCTCCTGCTTTGGTCACGACATCCGCCTTGTTAGTCACCATGACGTCTTGAAGCTGCTGCCTCTCAAACAAAATCTGTCCTCATTTCTGCTCCACCGTCACTGGACAAAATACCGAATTAAGCATCCTTCTATGAGCTCACATTGAAATAGAATAGAATACATGTTGTCTTGGATGTTGGAGTTCAGATTTAAAAAATGATGTCTTAGTTGATTTGTGTGCCTTCTAGATGCAAAGAGAAAAATTAGTGAGGTTTTCTACTTTTGAGGGGTAAAAATACTTCCAATAATTTTTTTCTATCCATGTGATGCAAACAAGCTCCAGAGGAACATTTTCAAAAACAGAAGACGCGTGTGTCTCACTGTTAAGATTTTTACCTTTAAGCATTTACAAACTGTTTGACAAATCCTCATTCAGTTCCTGTTGCTTTATTGGTTACATTTAGCATGTGCCTCTTACTGTAATCGTGATCTGCTCCTATGTGGGGCTGCTTAAAACTTGACTGTACGCAATCTGTTCTTTCTGACCTTAAGCTTTAGTGTGGCGAATCCAATCAGCGCTGTAGGATGCCTCTTGGAGAGGATGGAAACGGATGGAAGAAGAAGACATCAGAAATCAAAGAACATTATGACTTCAAAGAAGTGCTGGGAACGTAAGTAATGTAGCAGTTAAATTCTGTTTTTTTTAACACAACCTGCCAAATGAGCATCTTTTGATCTCAGTAGTTTAAAGGTGTATTAATATATATAGTGAGCTGAGTGTACATGTATCTGTCCATCAGTTAAAACAGGTGCAAATTTACAGATGAACATACTTTGGACCAGTGTATCTGCTATCCAGAGAAAAAATAATGCTCTCAAAATATGACACTGGAGTTATTTATCTCCAGTGCACTCTTTCTACAGAGGCCTCTGCAGAAGATTTGCTCAAAGCATTTCCAAAACTAATCCTAAACAATCTTCATAACTGGATACCAAAATAAGTGCGTATTCAACACGCACACAGGCTCGCAGATGAAGGAACAAAGAGAATGTTTTCATCCCATCAATCCTTGCTGTTTGGACTGTAGGAGTTGAGCCGGGACACTGGAGATTTTGGGTCAAACATCTCTTGTTCTTGGCCATGGCTTAAAGCTGACTTTGCTGTTTCCCATATAAACCCACGCATCACTCCTTCCACTCCCACCAACTGTTTTCCTTCCCTCAAGTACAGTTAACTTTTATAGTTTGGTTAGTGGGGGCAAAAGTGCCATAAGCTCAGAATGTTGTGCAGTGAAAGTTTTGGTTTTAGGCTTCATTGCAGCTGTGAATTGGCCAGAGTTTATGATTCGGGAAATTTAGTCCTCAGGTTTACAGGCATTTAAAGCCACCTGACTTCAGTGAGTTGTTGCACATAAATCTCAAATGAAGTGAAGGGGGAAGAACATTTGGTTCTCAAAGAGGGATTTTTATTTATTTATTTTTTTTACAAATATGTCTGAAGAGTTTGGCAAGAATTTGTATTGAGAGAATAATTTTTGCCACAATGTTCTTTTTGTATATTTGTACTAATTTTGCACATTTAGAAGCAGATTTCTCTTGGTCCATTTTTCTTTGCCAAATAGCTCACGCTCAGCCAATTTGGATGGAGAGTGTCTGTGAAAATCTATTTTCATGTCCTGCCACAAATTTTAATCTTCCAGACTTTCCAGACTGGGCTGTTCTACCATGCTCTGATAAAAACCAGTTCATGTTGCTCTGGTTGTGTGTTTATGATTATTGTCCTGTTGGAAGGTAAATTTCTGCCCTTGTCTGAATTGGGTTTTTTTTGCAGCTTTTGACATTCTTTCTTCCACTATTCTCCTGTATTTAGCTCCTTCAACTCTGATCAGCTTCCCTGTACCTACTGAATAAAAGCATTCCCACAGCATGATGTTGCCAGTACATATGAGCGACTTTGTGTTCCTGTCAAGTCCAGAATAATGTGCAGGACTAGTTTTCTGCCACACATGGATTTGTTTTTGGTTCACATTTGATTTCTTCTGATCCAAGCACCTTCTTCCACATTTTTGCTGGTTGTTGGTGTTATAAGCCATGCTGTTACACAAACAGCATTTACTTTTGTTTTTTAAACAGCTGTAAACCTTTCAGCTATGGAGTTAAGGAATTGTACTTTACAACAAACATTTTGAGTTTTCTGGGAAAAGAAGTCAAGTTTTACTTTTATTACAGTCAGATTTGCGCCCATTGCTCAAGGAGACACTAAAGGAAATCACTATTCATTGTTAAAACTGGGCTTTGTTTGCAGTGGCATATCAGTTTATGAAGTCTAAAACAATATATGCTTTAGATTTTACAGCAGACAGCAGAATGGAGTCTGTAAATCTGTTTAACGCCTTCTTCGCTTTTTTCAAGAGTCAGGGAGAATCGGATGAATCTGTGTTCCATCTGACTCTAAAGAGCCGACTGAATATGATGGATCGATGCAAAAACTCTTTAGGGTAATCAAGACCAATGGATGACATTAATGAAACTACTGCCATTAACCCTGAAAAATATTTCAGATACATAATCTACTGCTGCTTTACTTTCCACTGCTCTTACTCTGACCCTGGTTAGATTATTTTATTGTTACTGAGTTTGAATTTTGAAATTCAAATTATACCTTGATTTATTCATCCCATTTTTTTAAAGAATTGCTATATTAATCACAAATCAGTGGCATAAAGTAAGTAAAGTTAAGAGCCGGGCTCTGATTTTCACTGTCCAAAAGGGACAGGACTGAGCCCAGATGGTCAGGGAACAACTCCCCACTCTCAGTCTGTATGCAGGTGACCCCAGCACATGCCCACCTGTCATGACATGATGCCGCCATATGTGGTGAGACTGTTTTCTCTCATTTTGGAATCACACCTGCTTCCCCCGGAGAGGCTGGACAGCATTGGACATTAATTCCCACAAAACACTGGCTCAGCTCCAGGAAAGTGAAACAGCAGTGATTCAAATTAAACTGTTATTCCCAATGCTGAAAGAGCACAGCAGATAATACTTAAGGCATCCACATGTCAGATGTGGATATTCACAGTTTAACTTTAACCCTCTGATGCGTAAGTGGGTCCTTTTTGACCTGTTGAGGTCATCTTTTTGCAATGTCTTTGTAATGAAAAGTTTTCATCACTTCATATTCCAGGTATTCCTCAAAAAATATGTTACTAATATCATCCAATTCAGATTTTTAATTTACCTTTTATATATTTTAAAAAATAGCATGTTTTATATTACTACCCCTTTCTTCTGTGAGTGTGTCAAATATTACCTGCATTCATTTCCTATGGAATTTCATGGGAATCTTTGTTTCTTACCAACTGTGACTGTCTGGAACACATTTTTTTGTGAACCATACACACTGAGTCCTAAGTGTCACCCCTGAGTAATAATATTTTATACACCAAGAACTCTTACATATAAGTATTATCTTTATTTTTTTACCTCACGAATGTGTTTGTGCGTGTCAATCATGAGTACTGTGACAGAGTTATTGTCACAAATCAACATATTAGCCTTCTTCAAAGTTAGCCAACACTAGTTATCTAACCAAGCTAGCTAACATTACTGCCTATACTTTATAGTGCATGTGTATTATTTGTGTGTGTGTGTCTCTGTGTGTGTCTGACACCCTGGATGAGAAAACCAGGAGAGAGAGAATGTGTTGAATGACATACAAAACCTGTTGATTATTGTGTTCAAGGTTCTTTCTTTTATCATCTCAATAAATAAAATAACAATTCATAGCTATATAAATAAATGCATAAATAAATGAGCTGGAAAAGAATAAAGTGCCTTCTCCGGGTCGGCGAGGATGTCCTGGCCCAAGTGGAGGATTTAAGTATCTCGGGATCTTGTTCACGAATGAGGGAAAAATGGAGCAGGAGATTGACGGGCGGATTAATGCAGCGTCTACAGTGAAGCGGCAGCTGTACCGGTCTGTTGTGGTGAAGAGAGAGCTGAAACAAAAAGCAAAGCTCTTGATTTACCGATCAATCTACGTTCCTACCCTCATCTATGGTCATGAGCTTTGGGTCATGTCCGAAAGAACGAGATCACGGATACAAGCGGCCAAAATTAGTTTTCTCCGTAGGGTGTCTGGACTCTCCCGTAGAGATAGGGTAAGAAGCTCAGATATCCAGGGGGAACTCAGAGTAGAGCCGCTGCTCCTTCATGTCGAGAGGAGCCAGTTGAGGTGGCTAGGGCATCTGGTCAGGATTGTCACAAATGTTCTACAAATTGTTCTAAAAAGTGAAAAATGAAAATATTTCAAACATGAAATAATTCTTGTGTGAAATAAAACACAGTGGGAAGTATTATACAAGACATTATTTTGAATCAAAATGACAAAAGTAGCACAAAAAGACATTGATTGTAAAAAAAAAAAGACCCAGTCACGGAAGACTGTATAGTCAGTCACTCACGCATCAGAAGGTTAACAAACTCTAAAGTTGAGAATTTCTGTTGATTTCTTCAACAAATATTTGACAAAAACTCATTTAAATGTCTAATTTAAATGAGGGCCTAAAAAGTTACATAACAAGGTCTAATATGTGATTTGCTGGGATACCTTGTTTCCTTATTTTAATAGGGGAAAAAAGAGGAAAAACAAGCTGCAGTAATATTTTTTCCTCCTGTCGCTGTAGATGGACCTGACTGAGAGCAGAATTAAACACATAGATGAAAAGCTCCTTATGCTCAGAGAAAAGATTACTGAGGAGCTTTATCCAGGAATTCAGTGTGTGAAGTTAATTGATTTATGTTGAAATATTATTTTCAGATCCGGCTAATCCCCACAGTTCTACCTCTGTTTGGAATCCACTTTAGGACAAACTGTCCTCATAGGAGGGTTTGCAGATGGGAGAGAAATTTCCCATTGTCATCAGTTATGTTAGTCTCAGAGTAGAGACATTTTTTTTTTCCCCAATTGTGTTTGTTCTTCTAATGAACAATTTTTGTGTGAACATTAAAATGTATTCAAACTTAAGTAAATTAATCCCCAATTCAATGAATCTAAATTTGAGGCAGAGATGCTCAGTCTTGCACAAATATTCACAAAGGGTTTGGTTATCCTTTGTAAAATGTTGCTGTTACAGCATATTTACATTAAAAAAAACACCATGCATTCTAAAAATGTTGTCATTCATACAAAAACACTAAAAACTACCCAAAGAATGCAAGGTATACTGCCAAACTTTACTTTCCACTGCTCTTACTCTGACCCTGGTTAGATTATTACATTTAAACCAGTATTAATTTGGGGTGTGCTGTGGTGGCGTAGGGGTTAGCCCGACCCACCCTTGGAGGCCTTGAGTCCTCGACGCGGCCGTCACAGGCTCAATTCCCGGTCCCGACAATATTTGCCGCATATCTTCCCCCCTCTCCTTGCCCCCTTTCCTGTCAGCCTACTTTCATATAAGGGACACTAGAGCCCACAAACACCCCTCCACGCCCCCAAAAAACAGTATTAATTTTACTGAAGAATTGTCATACAGACAGATGTGTAGATTAGAGCAACAAGGGATAAAGATTATATTCTAACTTTTCCTTTTAGGTGTAATTTCAGATGTTTATTGACGGATGAAAATGTTTTGGGAGTTTTTATATGGTGCAAATGCAGGGACCATGTTTTCAAACACAGGGTTTCATTTCATAGTCATTTTTAAAAAATGTACAGGGTTGTAAATTAGAGAATGGGCCAGTTTTAACCCTTACAAAAAAATGCCATGAAAATCACATGTGAAAGTCACATACGATCACATGTGATCACATGTATACGTGTGATTTTGGAACGTTTCGTGGTAAACATATTTACACATTTTCACATGTGGAAATGTATGATTTTCACACATTTCCACGTGTGTGAAATGCGATCACATAATCCACAAAAAATCACATGAAAATCACTCATGTGGAATTGTGTGACTCACATGTGATCACATGTAATTTACATGTGATTTTACCACGAAACGTTCACAAATCACACGTATACATGTGAACACATGATTTTCATGGGATTTTTTTGTAAGGGAAGAGCTTCCTAAACTGTTCAGGTGGATGTCCATTAAGAGCTTAACTATGTGCCTATTTTCCTCTTAAGACTGCTACAAAGCACTCGTGCTTGTCAGATTGTCTGTGGAGGTAAGAGGCTTCACAAACTCATGATTTAAGAGGAGCCAGAGGACAAGTTGCATAATTGTTATATGACGAGGTAATTTTGTGAAGACATCCTTAATAAAACTGGAGATATTTGAATTATGTACAATTTTGTAGGCGCTTTGACGGACTGGCAACCTGTCCAGTTCAGACAATGGATGGATGATTTAGTAGGTGTCAGTATTGACTGGAAACTTTACTAACGCAAGTTCAATTATGCTCGCTAGTTCCTGATTGTGCTAGAGCCTTGCCAAGTTATGTATGCACTTTTTTAGACTATATTGGTTCAACTTATTTTTCAAACTTTATCTCCTGCCCTTGTTAATTTTCATCCATTTAGTTTGACTCTAAACCTATAGCAGACACTCACCATCAGGCATAGATGATGGAGAGTTTATGTTGTACAGATCTTGATGTCAATTAAAAGTTTTCTGCGTTTTTTATTTCTGCTTTTGTTTGTTTGTTTGTTTGTTTGTTTCAGTAATGCTAGAAAGAAAGCACAACTTCTGTCAATTCTTGGCTTTAATCTAGAAATGAGCTGGTCTCTAGCATGTTTTACAATTAATTCTAATCTCCATTTAGCAAACGGCACAGATTCAAACATATTACTCATGGTGAAGTAAAATGCTGAAATGGAAAAGTAACTTTTTTATAGTTAATTTAAAAATTAAAGTTACATCATAAACAACATGTATGACTTACAGAGACTAAATTACAGTTGGACCTTTCCTCTTTTAGGATTAACAAAATAACACCTTATTGCTAAACAGGAGAATAATGAAGGAAATCATTTTACTACTTCCCTACGAGTCAGAAATTTACATACACTAAGAGGACAAACCCTTTAAACAATGGAAGCACAGATGCTTGTGTCATGACTGTATAAGTATTCAATAGGTTATTAATAATGTTTGAGTTAAAAGGAAGGAAACCTGTGGACACATTTCAAGGCATGCAAATAAAGTATAGGGAAACAAATTGAGGGTCTTTACATGCATGGTTGCGTCGATGGTAGGAGTTCAGCAATCGGTGGGTTGCTGGTTAGATTCCCGCTCTGTCCGTTTATGTTGTGTCCTTGCCTTGCCTGCTAGTGCAGCTGTGGCTACTATCCACCAGTTTGCCACTACCAGTGTATGAATATATGCAGGAATAACTACACAATTACAAACCATTTACTGAAACTGAGTACTTATTGCTGTGTCATTTTTTTAAATGACTACACAAACTGAAATGTTGCTCTTAGCACAATATTGCTACTTATTCCACGTGGATTAGATAACACAATAGAAATGTAGTGATGAACTCAATTAACCTTGAAAATATGATATACATTTAATAATATTTAGAGTAGCTGTGCTTGTGCTGATAAATAAACCAAACTAGTTTTCCAGAGACCTGAAGGTGCCATATTTATCTTATCCAGCAGATATGCAAATATAACCAGCCTACAATGTCTTTCCATCACAATTCAGGAAGAAAACAGATTTTGTGTCCCTTTGAGGAACAATTTTGCACAAAACACAGAAGAAAAACAAAGGTCCTTGTGAATATGTTGGTTGAAGTTTTTAATATGCATGCTTTAAGCTGAATTTCACAAATCAAAAGGTGAAATGAGTGGTTGTGTTCATCTTTTACTCACAGTCAGTGCTTTTGATGTAGACCAATTGTGTTTGGACTCTTTTGGAGTGATTTGGCTGCAATTTTCCATGTGCTATTGGATTGAAAACAAATAACTTTGTCCCTGCTGATCATTTTGATATTTTAAGATGGGTGATGGAGCCAAAATTAAAAGCATAATAATTGATACAGTAATCAACATCGTTTGTGTTTGTGTTTATTTAATATAATTAAACCACCCCTTTGGGAAGTCTTGAAGACACAGCTCATACCTCGAACACTGAGACACTCATAGCAATTTGAGAATGTGTGAGTCAATATTTGCCCATATAGGCAGCGGGGATTACAGTGTCTTCACCAACTTCTATGTGTGTGCTTGTTTGTGGGTGGGGGTGAGCGTGAGAGTGTGTCAGACAGGGACCCATGCTGTGCTGCATGTGTTCATGATGTGCCGATGGCTGTGGGACTGGGGGTATCTGTCTGTCTGTCTACAATTACTTATATTTTATTATCTATCTGTAATTAGCTATATCCTATTGTCTATCTACAATTAGTTATGTTAGTTATAGTTAGTTAATATAGTCAATATTGCCTGAGGACTTTCCACGAGATGCTTAAAAAAGTTTTCAAAACTCGAAAATGTCATCACAGAACCTACAGTCGGTTGTTACTCAAGTGGATATAAATATGAATTCCTGTACAATCAGAATTAATATTAATTCTGATTAATAATTAATCAGAATTAATTATTCTGATTAATTATCAGAATAATTAATTCAGTCAAATGGGGTGCACACACCCCATTTGACTGAAATGGGGTGTGTGCACTTTAAGAAAAGAACATGTTTATCTCACTGTAAACATGATAAGATGCAATTTCCTGAAGTTTGTTTATTCTTCTCTTGTCAGGGTGTGAGTGTCCTAACTTTTTCCTCAGAACAATCACACTATTTTGTTAATCAATTTTTAATTATTTAGAAAAAGTATTACTTTTTGGTATTTATTTGTAATTATTGTGTTTAATTTAATTTTCAGAGATATAAAAAAAATAATGTGAAATTGTTTTTAATAAACTAAGCTTAGTATTTAAAATTACTAAAATGTTGCTCTTAGCAATTGCTACTGTTTCCAGGTAGATTGCATAATGTAGCACAACTGTCATAAACTAAATCACCCATGAATACATGATGTATAATATTTAGAGTAACTGTGTTTGTTCTTCTAAATAAACCAAACTAGTTTTATTAGCAGTATCATTCTCTGAAATCCTTGTGAGAGTCAAAAAGCCTGACACTAAATCAGGAAGTATACACACATACACACATATCTTCTGTTGCCATTAGACACTGTGTAATTAACCATCCACTTGCTCATTTCTCCTTGGAGACATAGTAGGTGTGGGCTCTCAGTGGATTTGTGAGAGAAATGCAAAGGAGGAGAGGAAGCTACTGTCTCTACTTCTCTCTACTAATGACATTTTGTGAAGAGTTAATGTGCACTTTGTACAGTAAAGCCTGAGAGTCATAAAAATAGATAAATGGGTGGTTTGTCAGACCTCGTGGATTTAAATATTTAAATAATGCAGTTAAACAAAGATACAGCAAAAACTAATTTAATGCCAGTAACAAATTCTTGCCCTTACTTTAACTTCATGTTCAAAAAATTTATAAATAAAAGTTTTGCATGACTCACTGGTCTCAGAGACTCATAGCTAATTCATCTGTCAGCTTGGCAGTTTCTGTGACCATGAATATAAATGTCATAGAACAGCTTTGACATGGCATTTTCCTCAGAAATCTACCCTTCATTAGATAGATAAGGGAGAAGAAATGGATGGTTGGATGGATGGATGGATAGAACAACAAAAAGAAGCAAATGTAATCTATATTTGAAGTCAGTAGATGAATATAATAAGGTGCAATATTATATTGCACCTTATTAAAAAATTAGAAGTTAATGCATATAAACTTCTAAGTTTATATGCATTAACTTCTAATTTTTTATATTTTAGGATTGTAAAATATAAGATCCTAAAATAATTGGTACAATTAGTACAATTTCAAAGTTTCACCACAAACTAAGTTAAAGCTTTTTCGCAGATTAAGATTGCTTGGTCATACACTAAACAAAACAAAAAAATTGTGATCAGAGTTAAAACGATTATTATAGCAAAGCAGCGTACACCAGTTCTTTCTAGAGGAATGGGACAAAATTCCTGCAAATTATTTTGAGCGGAAGGAGAGGCAAAATGTTTAACCAAAAGCATACAGTTTAAAAGGCAATGTAAGAAAATGTGCATAAATTTCTGTGACTGAGAAATGTTTTCTCTCATTGTTGTGGCATTTAGCAACACAATTTTGGTTACTCTATTCGACCTATAAAAGAAAAGTGTGATGTAACAGTAGGAAAAAAAAGGTTAAGTGTCTTTTCTTATAGTGAATAGAAATATCAAGTTTCAGCCTCTTCTATTTTTTCCTGTGGTTTCCCATTCAACTTCCTAAACAAAAACTTTTAACAGGCAGATAATTGAGGTTTAGAGTTCTGGTCTCTCTGATGAATCCATGGCTAAAGATGCTGCAGACATAAACGCATTAAGACACTTTTATGGGTCGATGAGAACAGGAGCCTTATGTGATTTTGTTGAGGGGATTATTTTAGGACGGTTTAAAAATGAAACTGGAGACGAGTGTGAAAAGTGGCCCCTCTCTTGACAGCTTTAGACTTTTCCCACACTGTTTTCATGATTGCAGGATGTAACGGAGCAAAGCAGGGATTCATTCTGCGAAGCCAGATGGGAACAGAAATCCGCATCAGAGAGGGACGCCTGGAATCAAACAAGAAGCTGAACATGAATATTGGAATTTGTTGGTTTCTGACGTTCAGAAGGCTGCAGATTGATTTGACAAAATATGTACAAAAAAACATCTCTATTTAGATGCATCCCCTTAAAACCCAGGAGAACAGGTTTTTGAGTGGTAATCTATTATGATCGTCTCGTCAGCTCTTTTTTGTACATGGATCGGATCCCCGTGGTTACTTACAATGTTCAGGCATTTAGGCCTCCTCTTTAGCCTCCACCCACGCTTCAGTGTGTAGACTGTAAATACACAGAATTCTCTCTCTCATCATTACCAGACCATAATCCATAATGCAGTCTGGTCTCCCTCAGATGCAACTCCACTACATTTACGCTATCTATTATTGAATGGATTAAAAATAGTTTCATTTCTTAACAGCAACTGCATTTTTTTTCTTCCTAAAAATATGCTTCAACTCTGGAGCCTTTGCTCCAGCCCCTTCCAAATCACTTAGTAATGTCACCACTTTGAATTTTTCATTTGTTCGCACACACTAGCGTACACACAAACCATTGGTTACAAGAAAGAATGGAAGATACGAAGTTGTTGGGAAAACCAGATTTTACAAGCAGAAAAAATTAGAAAAAACAATTTTTTCCACACTCTATTAAACTTATAATATTTATATGTGATGATATGTTGCAGGGGGGCTTTCTCCGAGGTGGTTCTCGCAGAGGAGAAGAGGACTCAGAGGCTAGTGGCCATCAAGTGCATCCCTAAGAAAGCCCTGGAAGGAAAAGAGAACAACATTGAAAATGAGATCGCTGTTCTGCACAGGTGAGGTACCTGCCATGCATCCGCCATGGGCTCAGAAATTAGTCAGCGCAGCGTCTCATACCACATACACGTGTAGATCCAGCATAGGGGTCAACAGAAAAGATGACTGAATGTATAGTGTCAGTAGAAACAGTGGGATTGTGCACCGGAAATGTCAGGAGTAAAGAAGATAGGCCTATTTTTAGTGTCCCTGTTTCTAGGGCAACAGCACACAGAGGCGGAGATGGTGTGGAGTTCCCCGCAGCAGTGTACTGAAGAAAGAGAAAGAGACACGGAGAGGGTGGGAGTGTGGGGAGCGGTGAGGAGGTGTGTGCGGGAGGCTTTGATAGAAGAAGAAGAGAAGTGTATGGGAGAGCAGGGAGTGTGGAGTTTTGGAAATATTTAAAGCAATAAAGTAGCAGGGAGTTCAGTGAAAGATGTGAAACAGTCTGTTAATAGACTTTTTTAGCCTCTTTTTGTTGAAGTGGTGTTAGCTCATACGATCTCAACTCGACTCTGATGGCCACTTTGTCCAGATCAGTCTCCTCTGAATGAGATGAGATTAGCATTTATTGTTGTTTTTTTGTTAAGTTGTGCATCATTTCTTTGTTAGTTTTTCAAGCTGTTGTTCTGAATGTCAACCCTCCTTAACTTTTGTCATTTCTCAGTGAACGGGTTTATTTTTAACTTTTATGTATTTTCCATGTAACGTAATTGCTTTTCCAGTTTTGCTTTCTATAAAAATGAGAGAGCAGACTTTTCTTCATGTGATCTGTTCATCACAGCTACATCTGTTGACCAACTTGTGATGAGATCTGGCTTGTTTCAGTAAGATTTCTGTCATGTATCTCCTCTAGAATCAAGCACCCAAACATTGTTTCACTGGAGGACATCTTTGAGAGTATGTCTCATCTATACCTTGTCATGCAACTGTGAGTAGCCCTTCCTTCTTTTCCTTCTATCCATGGTCTAAATCAAAGGTTATCCATCATTTCTCTGCAGATGACTGGATGACTGTAGAAGCAATTGAAATAAGACTTTGTCCTACTACTTGATCGAGAAATACCCATAAAAAGATATATATTTTTTTGTATTTTTTCCCTTTTTTCCTTGTGAGAACTGGAATTATTTAAGAAGCTGTGTCTTTAAGCTAGCTTGTCCTGCTTAGGAAACATACAGAGCAAAATCCAGGCATTTAGCCATCATAGACACCCACACATGTGAAAAATAGCAACAAAATGCAGCCAAAACAATGGAGATGCTCAGAAATGTATCAGTGCAAAAGTTTTTGGTAGGTGTAAAACAAATGTAGTCATGCACTAAACTATTTTGGATTTACCAGCCTTTTCCTTTAAATAGGACAATTTTTTAAAGGTAAAGTTAGAGGATGTGAAGGATTCTAGTTAAGTTTTGGACAACCCAATTATACCAGATAATCATTGAGAAATAGTGATTAAGTGAAACTCAGACTGTGGCTAGCTCAAGAACAACAAAACTCTGCAGTTAAAGAAAGGTTGTGAAAGATAACACATCCAGGGTTATACAATATACCAAGAGCTAGCAGTCCTAAAAAGAAAAGGTAGTTATTTAAAATTTCAAAGCGGACAAGAGGTTACAAAATGTTTTTCTAAAAGGACTTTAAAACAAAAAAAAGTTTGAGATTTAACCAGAAAAGTAATTACTTTCTCAGATCAGGACTGTTCAGAAGCTTTTTTAATGAATAACATCCACATTTGAGAACCATTTTTGATTTGACTGAATGTCTGTATGATATAAAATTTTGTTTGATGATCTGAATGATGTGAGACTAAAAAAAAGCTAATTCAAAAGCAATCTATAAAGGGATAAATTCTTTTTCAGAGTACTGAAGAAAGTATACATATGTCACTTCGCAAATTAATTATCTCAACTTATTTTCCAAAAGCTGTCAGCTTTTCTACAACTACTCTGGTCTTTGTTATAATCTGTGTTCACAAATAATGCATTCAACCATGATCCCAATAAACTAGTTCACATTCATATATTTTTCCACTTCTGTTGTCAGACTGTAAATAAAGTCTGGGATTCAAATTAAATAGAGCCTCATTAAGGCCACATTTTAGATTGCAGTCGGTCTCAAAGCCCTTCAAGCAGATTTAAAACCCCGATTTCATTTAGGCAAAACATCAGCTCAGTAATCCTCCACTTACATAATCTGAAGACATCTGCCCTGTTAATTTGGCTGTAGTCACTAGTATGATGGCCGGAGGAGAAAAATCACAGTATCAAAAAGCTCCTTTTTTTTCTCCCTGCAAGCTGAGATCTGATTTATTTGTAAATGCTAAACAATCTGTGATGGCAAAACTCCACATACAATAAACTTTCATTTTTAATGGTTAATAGATGAAGTCTCTTCATTCTGTAAACTTAATATGATTGGAAAGGCATGAATTTGACCAGGGGTCTCCAT
This sequence comes from Brachyrhaphis roseni, assembly GCA_903066815.1. NCBI lineage: Eukaryota > Metazoa > Chordata > Actinopteri > Cyprinodontiformes > Poeciliidae > Brachyrhaphis > Brachyrhaphis roseni. The sequence goes on along the minus strand of CAEFZY010047753.1, from coordinate 12,372 downwards.
GGAGACAGGATTGTGTGCAGATTTCAACAAGATACTAACAATGAGCTAAAAAAAAAAAAAGATTTCACAAAACTTTTCAATAAGATAACTTTTTTTATATTTTACAGGTGATGTTTAGAGCTATGATAAATTTAAATATTGTATTTATGCCACTCATGAACCTTATGTAGTGCTCATGTAATTGATGTTGTGAAAAAATTAAGACATACCATTAATATTCAATTCATCAAGATATCTTCATATGCTGGTGTACAGTTCATTGTTGTGGACGGGCTGAGGGAACATTTTCTCTAGAAACAAAATGAACGTATTTGCACTTAAATATTAAAAATAACTTTCTTTTACTCAGAAAAAGCAAACAAAATAAATAAATAAAACAAATCAACATCATACATTTTGTCACTGAAGAAAAGTTTAAAAAGTTATTTTAGAAAAGTAAGCTTTTTATTTTATTAAATTTTTTTTTTACATATTTTTCTTTTTGACAGAGTTTCTGGTGGGGAACTTTTCGACCGGATTGTGGAGAAAGGGTTCTACACGGAGAGGGATGCCAGCCAGCTCATCCACCAGATCTTGGATGCTGTAAAATATCTCCATGATATGGGAATCGTCCACAGAGATTTGAAGGTACCTTCTTTCATAAAAGAGAGACTCAATGCCTTCGCTTCTCGTTTTCAAACAACAATATTGGTTCTACGTTGTTTTGTTTGCAGCCAGAGAATTTACTGTATTACAGTATGGATGAGGACTCCAAGATCATGATCAGTGACTTTGGTCTGTCGAAGATCGAGGGAGCGGGCAGTGTCATGTCCACGGCGTGTGGTACTCCTGGTTATGTGGGTGAGGAGCTCTTTCTCTGGTCATTCAGATTCTCTTCACCTTCTCCTCTCATTTCTATGAGAGCTGTTATAGCTGACATCTCCTCATTACTCAATGGAGTGTAAGAGGCTCTTTATCCACTTCAGAGCCATTTCTAAGTGCTTCAGAAGAGCTAGGTTGCTGCTTAGAGTGACCTGTTAGACCATACAGTTTTTCTGAAAGGTCAAAATTACTTACATCTTGTGTATTTTTCACTCTCTGTGTATCGTGTTTGCTTCACAGCTCCCGAAGTCCTCGCTCAGAAACCATACAGTAAAGCTGTGGATTGTTGGTCCATAGGAGTTATTTCTTACATTTTGTGAGTTGATCTTTTCTGTTTGCTTTTCAAATGAACCTTTTTTAAGAGAATGATCAGTTTGTAACTTTGTTCCCCCAGACTCTGTGGATATCCTCCGTTTTACGACGAAAATGATGCCAAGTTATTTGAGCAGATTCTTAAAGCAGAGTATGAATTTGACTCTCCATACTGGGATGACATCTCAGATTCAGGTACTTCCAGAGTATTTACAGCGGACACAACAATTACAAGTGCTTTTTAATAACATGAACCTAAATTTTGTTGGCAGCCAAAGACTTCATCTGTCATATGATGGAAAAGGACCCCATGAAGAGGTATACTTGTGAGCAGGCTCTCCAACATCCTTGGTAGGAAACTCAAACAATTTTTGGTATCTGTTATAAATAATGCTGCGACTTTTCTGTGCAAGAAGGCCAAAGACATATGCTTTAAGTTATATTTTTAATTTCAGTATGAAATTTAAAGCTTTCTGTTTTGGGGGAAATTAGATTAAGAAAAAGAAAAAAGTTAAGATGAGCATAGACCACAATATGGGATTTGTGGCCTTTTGAGGTCATTTTAGATTCAATTCAGGATCACTTTAGTGACTAACTCTGAAAATCTAATCTGAACAAGTTTATACAAATATATTAGGGTTTTCTTTGAGAAATCTACTCTTTCTAACCCAAAAATAGAACATTTTTCTCAAATTGTGATACAAAAGGGTTACTCACTTTGGATATGAGTTGGTTTTGATACATTGATGTTGTAAAAGCTGCTGGTTTAATCTGTGTGCCGCAGTCCTGACTGTTCTAAATCCCCTTTGAATTAAATGAGCCGCAAAAATAAGAAGGATTCATTCCAGCAATAGTGGAGATGTTGAAAACGTCTGAGATCATTTTCTGCTATCCAAACTCTACTCTGGATGGCAATTGGATTGAACTTGTTTCGACATGAACATTGTTTAAGATGAAGGCATTTTAGTTAAGAAGCACAACTAATATTAGTTTTAACCCATTAAACTCTAATTGGAGCAAACTTTAGAATTAACAATCTCTGTTTTAGGTAGATATGGATTCATTCTGATGAGAAGCAACTCATCAAATTACGTTCAAAAGACAGAAGGTGTAGGAGAAAAAAGAAGGCACTGTTCACAGACTACCAGGTTTTATTTACTTATTATTTTCCTAGCATTCATTGGTTGAGAAAAAGTGATTTTATTCTCTTGAGCTCTAATCTGCAAACCTATTCTGTTAAAGGGCAGATTAAGTTTGTCGCATATGTTACTGTGGTGATAGAGCCAGGTAAGAAATGAACCCTCTCTGTGATGCTGAAAATCCCGAGCTGATTTCAAAGTTACCTTAATACAGCACTGAAAGATCCATGTTCAGTATGCAGATTACAAATCAACACTTACAAAACGGTCAATGGTGAGAGACAATGAACAGTCATAAATGATGGTTTCACCTCTATTCTCCTCCCCCTCTCAGAGTTACATTGGTCTTCCACAAAAGTAACATTAACCAGAGATACAGTATATGCTAATCAACAACACTTCTGAAAATCATTGAATTCAGGTGACCCCTTCAGTGGCCACAGGTATATAAACTCTATCTCTGCGGTATTCTGACTGCTTCTACAAACACTTTTGGAAAGTTAGTGAAGTTAGTGAAAACAGTAACTCAGCTACAAAGTGAGGAAAATCACACAATGGGGTCAGATGATTGTTAGGCGTGTGACAGACATTTCAGATTTTCTGCAGTCCTCCAAACTTCATGCTGCTTTCAGATTAGCTCAAGAAAAGTTTACGAAGCCTTTTAACTCCAAAAGTGAAACAATTAAACGATTATTAAAACAGATGTCAATAGTCTGTTGTGTTAAATTCACTTGTGATGAGCAAACTGCAAACGTCCATGTTGCAAAAGTCCCTTTAATGTGTCCTGTTTTATTTTATTTTATTTTTTTTCAGGATATGTGGTGACACAGCTCTGGACAAGAATATCCATGAATCTGTCAGTGCTCAAATCAAGAAGAACTTTGCCAAAAGTAAATGGAAGGTCAGTCAACAAACTACGAAAGGATCAGATTTAAGTTCAGCAGCAGTTGGATTACATGCTTTCTTCGTTGCCTGTTTGTCTCTCTTTGACATATATTCTTTTTAAAAACTGGCAATCACTGCATCAGTGTGGCGTTATATATTTAGTGTTTTGGATTGAAGTAAAAAACTGCACACACTCCTTTGGATTTACAGAAATTAGTCACCAGCTGGCAAATTTTCACACCTTGACAGACCTAAAATGTCCCTCAATATCTCCTCAGATTTTTATTAGTAAAAACAGCCTCCCAATGATAAAAAGTCTAAGAGATCCCAGCACAAACAAGCATGAGAAGCAGCATCAATAACATCTCTTTCTCGCTCTCTGTCTCTCTTTATGTATCTCTCTTTCTCTTGAACCCAAAGCAGGCATGCATAAAATCTACACCTCCCCTGGTGCAGTTAATGAAAACAATTTAACTCATGCAGACAATTGCTCTGGCACTGCCAGGCTAGAGAAGGAACTTTGGGGCCATTGCAGAATAGTTAAGTTTAATTATTTTGGTTTTGGAATATCACCTCAACATAAAAGCAGATACAGACACTCACTGATGACAAATGTAAAGCAACCAAGTCTGGCTGCTTAATTTTTCTATCAGTCAGTACACTTTCTATAAACTTATGACTAAGGCTTGTCACTATAAAAATTTTATATCTTTGTATTCTGAAAGTATTTTCAAGTAAACACATCTCTCTGTGTTCTTGTATGTGAGCCCTGTTCCTACTATTTTTAGGTCAGCTGTATAGCCATCTTCTCCCCAGAAACATATAGTTTGTACTAAAGCCTCCTTGGGGAGATGTTGATGCCCTGGTTTATACGGTGTCTCTGCAGAGAAAGAAATTAAGAAAAGAACTGAATAGAACAAGCTGGGAAAGAGCAGAGGTCCTAACGTTTCTTAAAAACAATATGGCCATAATTCGTCTTCATCTGCTCATGAACTGACCCATAATGCTCCTTTTTCTGCTGTGTGTCTGGGCTCAGCCTCTGACTTACTTTATGTTTAGGATCTTCGGTGATCTACAGATCACTTTTCTACCAAAATCTGAATATTTTGTTAATATTTTTCCTAATATTATTTTTGTGTTTAGTTTACTGTTGAGCATCAAAAATAAGGAGATTAATATTACAAAATAAAAAGGATTTTCAAGTTAACATTTTTTCTCCATGTGACAAAGAATTAAACATCCCAGCTGTAACCGTAACACACTCAGAAGTTTACTGACGTGCCTCTTTTTATCTTTTGTTGGGAGGCAACTTTCTGTTACACACCAGTATGACTGTGTGGGAGTTTGTCATAACTAATTTAATGTAACCTCTAGTGGGCTACACCATCTGTTATTTTTGCAATTTTCACTTCACTGTTCAGTTTAAAGAATCTTTTCATATTTACTGGTAAAGATTTTATGTGCAAAATATTTTTTCATTTACACAAAAACATAATCACTGGTAAAACAGAGCCACCATATGCATGATAGCATCTGTCAAAAATACATTTTCCAACTCTGTGAATGTACTTTTGTATACATTTATTATTCAGCTCTTTATGTAATTCTCCAAAGACACTTATTGCTAATTTGTTGGCCAACTTTATTTTAACAAGTTAAAAATTATAATTTTCTTACATTTTCCTTACTGGAGTATATTTGACATGATGTTTCAGTCAGCCTGTTAAAAAACAAACAAAAAAATTAATTAGAAATATTTATTTCTACAACTCAGATTTCAAATCACTGTCAAAAAGAAGAAAACATACAAGGAAAAAAAACAGAGGAATTTTTTGACATACAGGAAGCATATATACATATAAAAAAAAAAATTTCTTGTATTTTTGGCTTCTGCAGCAAGCATTCAATGCCACGGCGGTGGTGCGACACATGCGGAGGCTGCAGCTGGGCACCAGTCTCGAGGGACCGAGTCAGATTACTCCCACCAGTCCCTGCCATGGACATCTGCTCCCAGAGGAGGTGGAGGAAGAGGAGGATGAACTGGGGAATGAGGAGGAGGAGAGCTGTAAGTCAGCAGCTCAGTCAACGAGCAAATACAACTTCAAACGGCCAGTTCTGTATGTGGTTAATAGATGAATCTTGCAAAATAGGTGCTTTGTGAAGGTACCTCCAAAAACTTTATCAGAGTATTTTTCTAAGAAATGAAGTCTTTAATTTTGCTTTTGCATAGTGGAGTACACACCTCAGTTAGAAATAATTTTTTGACATTTTAATTAAGTCTATGATAAATAATGTCCATATTTTCTTTTAATCACTTTTAAAGTTACATATATATTGTGTAAATTAACTAAAAAAAAATAAATAAACATGTTAGGTGGGAAAAAGAAAAATAAACAACAAATGTGGCTTAAACTTATACTTTGCTGAAATATCTTTTGATTTAATTTTATTGTAACAGGTGGCACCATTAGGTGTTGCGCTCTCCACAGCCTGAGCCTCCATAAAAGGGAAGCTGGAAGGGTGGCACCTAATGGTGCCACCTGTTACATTATCATTTTGATTTCATGTAGTTGCAGTCTTTAGGCATACCACATTTTACCCAAATTTAAGTGTCAAAATAAAAACCACATTGTTCCTTTAAAGCTCAAGAAGACTGAAATCAAAAGGTATTTCAACAAAATTTTAGTTTAAGGATGTGCAATTAGGCTATTACAAACTTTTTATTCCCTACATTTTCCTCTGATCTGGTTTATTTACCTACTGAATAAATTGGGCAGGAAACATGTAATGACACTGAAAGTAAAAAAAAGACAGGAAGTTATTCATTGTGGTCAAAAAATCTGGAATTTTGACAGGTGTGTGTAGAAGTAGTGAGTCATTGTATGTTATTACAATTTAAAAATATTTAAGATTACAGAAAAAGGTAGATACTACATTAACTTTAGAGAAATCTCAGACTTATTTTACAAAGTTCTTTAACCAACTGTGTAGTTTACAGAACAGAATAATGATGAGCAATGTAGGATTTTTTTTTTCATTTACAAATCCTTTAGCTGCCAGGACGCCCCGTCTGCCATATTTTTGAGAGACGATCTGGTTGTGACTCAGCCCAGTCTGTTGACAAATGATGACAAAAAGCACCAAAAGCAGTTACAGACATTTTTTGTGCAGATGGGTTTGTGTGTTTTCTTTCACAACACTCAGTATCTCTTTAGAAGTCATGTATTTCTTTGGAGACATTAATTCTGCTCTATTGCATATCTTATATCTTCCCTCCTACTCATAAATCTTATTTAGTAGGAGGTTTGCCAACGTTTTAAATTATGCAGCACTGTCATCAAACAGATAGCTCTCATGTTAAATATACTAAAAAAAATTATGTTAACTTTGATGTTGTACTCGTAATGACTAACCCTTGGGTTTTTCTTAATTCCTCTGCTGCTCTGCTCTTCATCACCCAGTGTCGCACTACGAGGATGGTCGCCGTGGAAGTAATGAGGGTAGCACAGATCGGGACAGCCTGAGAAGCTGCACCTACTGCTGCAGGCCAACCAGTCGCATCTGAGCAAAGCCTCTTGGTGTCATGATGATTAAGTGTCTTTGGAGCACCCAGAACCCGCCCACCCAGTCTGGCCAGTAAGGCAGAGTAGATATTAGTCAATGTCCACCAGAGCACATACCCAGACAACAGTTCTCCTCTACTTTCTTTTTTTTTAAGAACCAAATATATGTTGTTTTTTTTACATTTTTAAATAAATCATTATTTCAGTTCTTTAAGAAAAGTATTTGCCCAATTACAGATTGTTTTTTTTGTCACACTTCTATATTTTGCTGCATCACTAAGCAAATTATACTGTCAAAGATACAAGGGGAAATACAAAAAGCAGTTCATAAGTGATGATTTCAATTATTAAGGCAAACTAACCAAAGCAAGGTTAACTACAGGGAAAGGTTAATCACAGCCTTTGCCTCTAAATGACCCCATTGTTGTTCAATTTTGCAGCCACATACAGGACTAGTTACTGCCAGACCATCATCATCCTGAAGGAACGTGAAATAGGTTAAAAGAGCTCAAAGGAATTAAACAACAGATGAGAAATAAAATTACTAAGTTTAAGTTTGTAAAGGGTCCAAAAGCTTTCATAAGCTTTAGGATCTACATTGTACCACAGTAAGAGTCATTATCCTCAAATAGAAAAAAACAACCAACATTGTCATCTAGAAAGTCTCTTCTGATGCATAGAGCACTGCGCGCCTCACATGCCTGAGTAAAATTCAGAAGAAGACTGGATAAAAATCCCCTCCATAAGAGATCTAAAGTGAATATCACTGCTGGTTGGACCTAAATCTGACAGAGATGCTGTGAATCGACCGTGATCAGGCCGTTAAAATGTTCAGATGCTACAATGTGTCTGAATTAAAATCCTTCAAAGAAGAGTAAGATAGCATTCCTCCACTGAGATATAAAAAGACTCATTGCAGGTTAACCCACAAGCGTTGTGGCAGTCTTTGCCAAGGATTGTTAAATTTAGCAACCAAATACTTTTTCACAAAGGGATACATTGTTTGAATAGTTTTTACCCTTAATAAATGAAATTACCATTTGAGAACTGCATTTTGTATCAACTCAGGTGATCTGAAACATTTAGTTGTGACAACAAACCAAAAACTGAAAAAAATCTATAAGGCTGCTTTGAGAATGCAGGTTATTTCAGTTTAAAAAGGTCGAACTCAGCAACCCATCCTTATAATGAAATTGTCTTTTTTGTGCAGCCATAAAAGAGCATGTTTTTTTTTGTTTTTTTACCAGTGGTTCAGCATGTTAGCTTCACAGGGGGTTTCAATCAAAGAGGAGTTCTAAAAGCTGTGTCCTTTATCATAATTGTTATCTACCTCTAATCATAATTTCTGTGTCTGCATCCATCTGGCCCACACACTCTACAATACTGGCAGCTTTCCCTGAAAAATCTGGCCAGGCAGGTTACAGAGAAAATACCATTTAAAGGGAGCCAGTACTTAAAGAGAGTCCTGCAGGTCTTTCTACTCTTTATTCGTTAATGAAATGCCAGCCACTATCCAAGAAGTGACTCTAGTCAAGTAGCTGAACATTGTTTCTCCCTCAAGTTATGTTTTAATGCCTAGTGAGCAACTCAGCTTGTGTGGAACCTCTGCAAAACAAAAGTCCACTCAGGGAACATTTTAGATAAAATAAACCATTTCAATTAAATTGAATGCAGTTCTGCTGTAATGTGATTTGATCCAATGGTTTTAACAAGTAGAAATAGAACCTTGTAACCCAATTGACTGTTTTCAGTTTCTTATTCAGTTCCAGTATAGAAATCTGTCCAACCAAGTTTACTCATAATTGACTTTAGGTTTTTTTTTCCACTTACATCTGGTTTTAGTTCAGTTGAATCAGATTTAGTTTCACTCTTACAAACTGAATACTTCAGTCTAATTTATTATTCTAAATAAATAAATTGCTTCCAGTTTCTTCCAACTAAATATAATACACTTCAGTTAAAAAATAGACAGATTAGATCCAGTTCATTCCAGCTGAATATAGCTCAGCTCAAGTAAATACTAACTCTAATTTATTTTAGCTTTTTCACCCCCAAATATAGTTCAATTCAGTCCTCTGTAACACAGTTCAAACTAAAAATCCTACTTATAAAACTAGTCTAGTTTATCCCAGTTAACATCCAATTGACTAAAATTTACTAAATAATTTTAACTGAATATTTAAGTCCCAATATAATCCACCAGATTCAAATTCTGTCACATTTCAGCCCATTTTTACATCTCATTTACTCAAATGTTTTCTAACTGAATGAAGTGCATTTCAGTCCAGTGAAGCGCAATTTAATCTAATTCTTTACTGGATACAGTTTACATCCATCAAGTATGTAGTGGGCATTAATGGCTGGATATTCTATTCATGAATAAATACAAAATGCCAAGCTTAAAATGTCATTTTCCCGAACAAATGCTGTTTTCATGTGCATGAGAATTAAAAAACGAAGTTCAGGCCAGGTGGATAATAACACAACATTTAACAGTAACTGTGTTTTGTGATCATAAAAGAGCTGCCTATCTTAATGCTGACTGTTTATTACTGCTAAATTAAGTTTTTCTTATTTTATCAACTATCGTTTTTCTTTTTTCCCCTGACTAATTACCACTTTGTGTAAACAAAATATGGAGATACCTGAAAGTAGCAATTAAAACACGGGGCTTTTGGACTCAATATTCTGGCTCAGACTGGGTTAGTAATGGGTGGTTTTGACCTGAAGTGTCTGCATGCTTCCTGTCGGGGAAAACCATTGAAATGTATGAATATCCAAAAGGAGACATTTTCGTTTGTTTGTTTTATGGCTGTTTTGTTATCAGAGGCTCAAACTGAGATCCCCACTATGTCTTTATATCCATGAGCTCTTATGCCATGAGGAATACTGAAACACAATGCTTATTTTCACCATTTTGTTTTAAGCAAAAAAAAAATAAAGTAATAAAAATAAAGAAATCCACAGGCTGTTGGTCTCCTGTCCTGGCCCAGACCCGGCTCATGTTGAGTCGGGAGGATCTCAGTCTGGGCGCTCTGCCTGCTCTGTGCTGTGCACCTCTAGTGGAAGAAGTTTTGGTCTACTGTTTGCATGACCTGGTTTAATATGTTTACATGAATGATGATCAATTAGTATAAACACACAATTTAATATTACTATGTTGTATTGAAAACTGATGTAATTTTTGAGCTATATAATGTGAAGTGATTAACACCTGAAGTAATCTTGACAAAGTACAACACAGCACAGTGGACTTATCATTTGCATTGACTCAAACAGTCAAGTCTCTTTCTGAGTGATCTTTTTCCTGTACTATGTTTATTTATGGCTGTGTTTTCCTGCTTGTTTTTTTTTTTTTTCCCCCTCATCTTTGACCCTACTAAAGAAAAAAACAAACACATATCAGCTATTGTGCTAAGTTAGTATTTTTTTTAATCTATTTTCAGCAGGGTCGTAAAAACAAATGTACAAGTAGCAACAACTGGCTGCTGGAGTGCACTATTTACATTTGTCCTCTTAAGGAAAAGACACTGAAGCCATACATAGATTGTGATACATGATTTATTTTGTTTGTTTATTTAATGTACAACTCAACAACCACTCCAATTCTACAAGTGATTGAAGACACATAATATTATTACTGCAACTTTACCACTGAATTAAAAAGGCCTATAAACCTGATATTCTTCACATCATTCCCAGTATAAAAGAATGTATCCCATGACATGTTGGATTCTGTTTTAAGAAAAAAAAAAGCTTTAGAAAGTTAGTGAACTAACCCATCGACTGATCCTCCTTCGTTAAAGAGTTTTGTTTCATATGTAGCTTTTAATGTGGGTCCATAGTACAAAAAAACAAGGCAAATCACTCTGGATTTACATGACTGTAATTGTGGAATATATGCAAACTGTGTTTGAAGGGCTTCATGTTGAGTGTACTATAGCCAATGTTGATGACTTTGATAACCTGGCCATTATATGTTTGGTAAAGACTTTCTGTTGGGATTTATCTTGACCCGGTTGTGTTTTTTTAAAGCTTCTGTTACCCCTTACAAACACTAAAATGCATAAAGAAACACATGTATATTATATATATATAAAAAATATAAATATAAGTATATATTGTATATCCTTTTTTGTAAAAGCTGTTTTGAGCTACAAATGTATGGATGCAATGCATCATGGGTTATTGAAAAAGTTGTATGAAAATACGATTTGTACCCACAAAGAAATGACTGCAGGAAATGAAATAAAACTTCCTTGTCTATGCATTGTTTGTATTGTCATGAGATGAGACAGTCTTTATAATGGAAACTAAAATGAGAAAACAGATTCAGTTGTGAACAAATTCAGGTCACAGATAACTATTTACATTCTTTGCAGTGTGCTTTGGTTTAAAGTTATAGCTGTGCAGACATTTCTTGGCCTTGCAGGTGAAGTTGACTTTGCATTTGATGAACCATTCTTTTTAATTTAGATAAATGCTTTGCGTCTTAATTCTGTGAAAATAGCAGAGAAATTTGCTGATCAAGCCTATCAGATTGTCTTTTTTATGGTTCCTGGTATTTCAAAGAACTTATGACGGCCTGTAGTTCAACAAAGTTCACAGTGCCTTTGGAAGAGAAACAAGTCCACACAGCATCACAGATCTCTTTACCTAATAGAGGCAGCTTTTCCAATTTTTCATCAGTACCAATCCAGTGTGGAGGGCTGTTTTTGCTGAAAAATTAAATGGTCCCATTTGACTCACACACACAGCTCCGGTAAAATAACTTTGGATAAACTCAACATATCAGAACAGCCTCCCAAATAACTGGTTGTCATGTCGACACAGTCTAACAGCTGTGATAGAGACTTAGATGCCTCTCTCTGCTGCATCTCTGAGAATCCTCCTATTTGTGTTGGCAAGACAGACATGAGTCCATACCCAGCCTGGTGGCCAGTGGATTTGAGAAATGTTATGTTTGGAAACAGAAAATCTTAGATTGCTGTATGTTTATAGAATGATAATGTTTACATTTTAAGAAGTAACTGCATGTATTTCAAAAGTGCTGGTGGAGGGATGAATAATCATGCCAATGGAGATTTAGTGGATTTAGTAAAAAAAAAACCTTTTTAATTAGGGATTTTGTCAGCTCCAGACTAACTGTTCTCAAACAAAGATTTTTCAACTTTTTTACATGAGATTCTGATATAATAATAATAATAATAGTAATAATAATAATAATAATTTTGCACATCTCAATAAACAAATTTGTCTGCATTCCTATCTCACCTACTTGTTTTTTTTTGCAGGGTGAGAATGAAATGAAAATAAACAAAGGCATGGTATTATGTTACACAGAGCAAAATACATAAAACTATACCACTAACAGGGAAAATGGCTGCACAGTGGCGCAGTTGGTAGAACTGTTGCCTTGCAGCAAGAAGGTTCTGGGTTCGATTCCCGGCCCGGGGTCTTTCTGCATGGAGTTTGCATGTTCTCCTTGTGCATGAGTGGGTTCTCTCCGAGTACTCCGGCTTCCTCCCACAGCCCAAAAACATGACTGTCAGGTTAATTGGTCACTCTAAATTGTCCCTAGGTGTGAGTGTGTGTGTGCATGGTTGTTTGTC
>CAEFZY010047749.1:0-26727 GCA_903066815.1 Brachyrhaphis roseni | reverse complement strand
AAAAAAAATTTAAAAAAAAAACTTTGAAAAAAACCCCTTCCACTCTTTTATTTTTTTTTTATTTATTTTTACATTTTTTTCAAATTTTTTTTTTTTTCCCCCCCCCCCCCCCCCCACAGAAAATGAACTGACAGCTGAATTGAAAACAAACGTTAGAACTGGAAATGGAGCAGGCTTTAGGTCTGCTGTCACCTGAGGCAAGCTATTTATAATTTCCAAACAGAAGCGTCAGGCCTTTTTTTTTTTTTGACTTTAACTCTCTTGTTTCGTTTTCTCTGTTTCGAGCGCAATCCGAGGAGCCCCAGGGATCACTGAGTCCCTCATTTACATGACAAGAATGAGTAAATCAGGTACATTGTACAGAGTCTGTTTGGTCTGCCTATGTTTTTAATATACAGAAAAGAAATGAAAGCGCTTGGTAACAGCGTTACGCGGCGTTTTGTACAGCAGCTCTGTTCGAGCTTGTTGGCATAAAAAAGAAATGAAACAACATCTGAACAGAAGTCTTACAGGAAATGAGAGATTATTGAGTTTACAGAGGGCTTAAGAAAACACATAAATCTTTACTTTATTTGTCCCTCTGAAACACTGGTTTCCATTTACACAACAGCCAATTTCATCTGCTTCCAGGTCATGGGAAACCATTAAAGGTATTCATACCTCTTGACCCTCTTCACAGTCTGTCACAGTTGAATCACAAACTTTAGTGAACGTGACTAGGATGTCATGTCACAGATCAACATGGAGTAGTGCTTATCGTGAGACGGAAAGAAAATCTAGCAATACAAATCTGAAAAGTGTGGCAGGCACTTTTATTTAGGTCTCATTAACAGTAATTGCAGACTTATCAGTTGCTTCTAAGAGTAAGGCTCTTCTTGTCAGTTTAGGAAGACAGCCATATCTTGAGGTGTGCAGTTCTTTTTTTTTTTATTTAATTTTCAGATGATGGAAAGATTAAAAGTCCTCCGCAGGATGTTCAAAGCATGATGTATTGTTTTATAACCAAATCTAACACTTCTCTTTCGCTTCCACTGTGTATCTGCTGCGTTTCTTGGTCTTCATGATGCCGTTTCTTCGCTAATGTTCTCTAATGAGCCTGTAAGGCCTCTCAGATTAAAACTGAGATTAAAGTACAAACATGTTTACAATTTTTATCTTTCTGTTACATGAAGAGCTAAAAAAAAAAAAAAAATCTACTTCAGTGTTTTTCCTCTATAAATCTTTGCTCTGGACTTTTGAAGTCTTTTAAAAAGTCACATAGTCAATGACAAGAATGACGGCAAGTGAAATATCTAGAAATTGTCAACGCAATTGTCAAACAAAGAATCAGGAAGAAAATTATCCCTGTGACACAAGAGGACATTTTGCAGCTTCATGGGAAACAAAGGCAAATCCATTTCTTTAATGGTTGCTGACGGAGAATTAGCTTAAACAACATGAAATACTGCAAAATACAGAACAAAGGGAACAGAGAAAAGGGAGCAAATAAAAAATGAAGCTATCTGTTTACTAGCATTTGTTAGGCAGAACATGATTGATGTAATTTAACACAGTCTGGGACTTGGCTTACCCTTAAGCGTGACATCTGTTGAAAGAGAGATGAAGGCGGAAGTTATAAAATGTAACATTTTGTCTAATTTGCATGTACGAGGCTCCGTTCATCTGGCTGTAGTTTTGCTCTTTGCGCTTTAATTTAAGCAGCCTAGTTTTGAGGGAATTGAAGTGAACAAATGAGTGGGAATACATCTGAATCCTCGTTAACATCACCGTGCTGAAAAATATTGTATTCTGAAACAAAGAACAACCCTAGACTGTGATGTTGTAATTTACTTTAACATCTTTCATGTTTAGTGAACCTAATTTAAGTTTTCTTTCTCTTAAGTTTTCAATTTTTCATTATGCATCGCATTGATGTTCTTTAGCCGTTGCCGTACTGTCTCATAACTTTTGAAAGCGCTCTCGTATTGATGTGGCGAGGGGAATGAAGGGTTTTCCTTGGCTGCTGAGGTGTGGAGCAGCGCCGGGTCATTGCCACTTTTCCCCCCTTCTTATTTTTCATTTCACGTTTTTCATTTGCAGGCAGATCAGCGCGGTACCTGCCCCTTTGTCTTTCACAGCGAAGCCTCTGTAGCGTGTGCAGCCTGTGATACGACAACGTCTTTTAGAAAAATGCATTGATGCCTCGGGAAAAGATGTTGTCTGGAATGCAGCATATGTTGCTGCAAAATCTCAGTGTGCTTTTCGGAATTAATGCTGCCGTCACAGAAGAGGCAAGTGTCCTTTGCCAAGGGCACTCATCCATTCCTATACCATCACACAGATTGGGTTTTGGACCGATAACAGTCAGGGTGGCCCTTTTCATCTCTGGACGCTGTGTGATGGCCCGTCCCAGATGTCTTTAATCCCAGTCAAAGTCATCTTTGAACTCAATTCGTATAATACTTTTTGAATTTTTACATTACGATGTTTTAGCTTGCTTTTGTAATTAACTTTGTGTATTTCTGCATTTGAACGGTCTTTTATGATTATGCTAGCTCTACATCAATGGTGATTCTTTATGCAATTAAGTTTGACACACAGAGGATCACTGGCTAAATCCTGATGCCATTTAAACTTTGAGAATGTGTCGGTTTTAAGTTCTATGAAAAGTGATTGAGAAATGTATTCAGAATTTATTCCTGTTTGTTTTATGGTTGGCCATAATGGTGCAGTTTAAACGTTGCTTTTCTTCACATAATATCCCAGGATTATTTGAGGTAGCATTATATTAGTTTACATCCATGCATATGGTTTTTAAAGCGAACACGTATGAACCATTAGGTAATTTGAATTTTACTTTTGTTCAATTGTAAATGTGTGGTGAATTACATCTGTTAATGTTTTTGTTTTAATCATACTCACTGTTGTTTGTCCCTTTATTCAGGTCCTACATCCACAACAAGTGTATGGAAGGGGCCAGATTGGCACTTCCTGTTTGCATGAGCTATTTTTGTTTGTTTTGTATATTATTGTTCATTCTGTGTGGATGAATATGAATTCGGTCAACAAAGTGGTAAAAAAGGTCAAAGGTCAGATAGAGCTGGAATCCTGACAGTCATAGATAAGAAGGGGAAGAATAAAAAAGCTCCACATACAGCTAATCATGAACACGTCACTACAAATGGATGATTATTAGTTTAAACAATGTTTTATATCATCTGTACGTCTGAAAACTGTGTGTTGTAGAAAGGATTTGCTGAAGACTTGAAATTAGCTTACTTGCACAAACTAATGAATTCAGGTTAAATATAGACGACATAACATATAATTAGTTAATATGGTATGAAATGAAAAAAGAAACAACAGTTATTTTATCTGCTGTTTGTTTTATTTTAGCTCATTTAAATTTGTAGACGTTTTGTGGTATGCAGCTGATCAAGAAACATATTGAATGTCTACTGACTAACTTAATCTCAAATTCAGTCAATTCCAGCATATTTTATGAGCATTTACCCAGTGTCCAGGTGTCCAGTCAGAACTAAATATATTTTGTTTTTTCTTGTGTTCATTTACTGATTTATGCTTTTCGTCAATACAATCTGGCCACTCCTGCCTTGACTCTTTTGAAATTTTCCTCCTTTCAATCAAGTTTTTGCTTTTTTATTTCCAGTCATTTGAACATGAGGTTGTCACAGCTGTTCAAATTTACTCACAAGGTGAAGGTTTGAGGTGCATGAGGCAGGCGCCAGTGCCAAACGGTCTGCTTGATTGAATCAGAGGAGACTCAGTGGGTGGTACTCAGCAGTTCAGTTGCTATATGCTATAGGGCTCCTGCTGAGGCACTTTCCAGAAATAACCAGAAAGCAGCAGCAGAGGTTTGATGATTGTAGATCTCAGACTGAGGCTGGTGTTTGAATTTGTATGGATAAGATGACAGGTTCTAAGTGTTGGGCTTTTTGTTTTCACAGGAAGAGGATCTTTAATTCAGCTAAATTTACTTGTGTAACTTCGAGCCCCATCAAGCGCCGTAAGAGCTGACACGGCTTGATTAAGGTTAGCAGTACAAAGGAAGGGATTTGCTGTATGTGTGTGGTATGATGGAAAGAGGTAGAAGAAAGAAAGAAGTTGCAATGTAGCATTTTGAAATGCTTTAGTCTCTACATCCACATTTGGATTATGGTGATTGGAGGTCAAAAGTGATTAACTTCAGTGGACACATTGTTTAAAAAATTTGACATTTGGCATCTATAGCTTGAGAAAGACCTAAGGAAACTGAAACAGTACAAAAGCAATAGTAAACATAAAAATACCTTAGTTATTTTGCAAGTCTGTTTTGGTCATTACAGCTAATTTATGCATTTCATGAGTAGAGATGTAATGGTATATGAAGCTTTCAAGATCTGATGATGATCATATAGTGCTTAAGTGGAGCTAATGCCACAAAAAAAGCATTTTAAAAAACACTTTTAGTATTTTTAGATGGTGACCCAAAGACAATCAAATGCAGTGCTATATGAAATAGACCTTTAGCTTAGCATTGATAAAAACCTTCAAACCTATTCTAACTTTTGCGTTGGTAGCATTTGGCTAGTCATTTTATTAGTTTTTCTGAATCGTTCTCATCACGTGTCATTTCTTTTTCCTACCAGCTTCAGAAAATGGAGGACAATTTAAACGCGGTGAAGGCTTCTTTAAAGAAACTAAGTCTTGTCAATTTTTTTTTATGAGTCGACTCTCTCAACACAACTGGACAGCTCATAAAGATCTTCCTTTCTTACTTTAAAATAAGAGTCTTCACCCGTCAGTCTGAAGGGATACTTTCATATCTTGGTCCCCCTGATATTAACTTCACCAGAAACGCATCTTGTGCTTTGAGATCTCATTACACTCTTGTGTGTGAGTTGTAAAGGGCCTTTTTTCATATTTTAATGAGAAATAATCTATTCTGTCTCACATCCATTAGTTTCATTGCAAATATTTCATAAAAGCGGCGTTTCGCAAAACAGGATGCTTGGAAAGCTCTTTTAAAATAAACACTCATCAGTTCAGTGACAAGTGGAAAGCCGGTCGCAGCATTAAAATTACATACATCCTCGTATGGTGGATTTATAGCCGTTCATTTGTTTTCTTCTCCTCTGACGATTGGAGTCCTGCTGCAACACGGGGGTCACCGATCCCCCTGTGGAAACTGTTTGATCCTCTTTCTGTGCAGCGGCCAAAACAGGGGAAAAAAAAAAAAAAAAAAGAGCTGGATCTCAAACACACAATGGAAGCCTTTTAAGTATGACGCAGCTGCTACACATGTGTGTGTTTTGTGCAGTCCTCAGTCGGTTGTGCCTTCGCTCCCTCATTGTTTCTAAGCTGCATCCGAAATTAGGTGGACCAATTTCTGAGCCCATTTATTTTTTAATGAGGGGGCCATTTAGTTTTTCGGTAAATTGCTGGGCTGCAACCTTCTTGTAATAATTAATAATAATTTACGTGTGAGAAAGGCAGTCGCTGTGCAACACGAGAGGAGGAGGAGGAAGCAAGAAAGGCTCCTGTTGCTCCGTTTCTGGGTTTTAATGTTCTACAATCGTGTCCTGGACTCAGATTACTGTGTAAATATGCGATGTGCTGTAATAACAATATGCATAGCAAAGTAGCGTTACACGTTTTCACTAAATATGAGTAAATATACTGCATACAAAATGATTTTTTTAGCCGTAAAAAGCAACAAAAAATGAGCATTGCATAATGGAATGAGTTCAGGTATTATTAGTTTGTGTATCAGTCAAAAAATGATGATTATCTTTGGTAGGGAAGCACAATGTATGGGTGTCTTATATACTTCTGGTTGATAAACCGAAAATGTTATGATGATGACTTAACCGATACTGAAGTCCAATAACAGAGATCCTGGCAGTAAAGGTCAAAGATGCATCTTGAAATCTGAGTGAGAGTGTGTGTCCATATGTGTGTGTGTGATAATGCCTTAGTGCTGGCTTTAGCTCCTCCCACACACAAGCCCAGAGCAGCCGGTTGAGATATGGACAAGCAAGTGCAACGAAATCTGGAAATAACACAGACAGTACAAGCAATTTGTCAAACACCTGCTGAGCAAGTAGAATACTAACAGGGAAAAAAAATACAGTGACACCCCTGCATAATGCTGCATGATGGATGCACTGATACTGCCGGAGTCCAAGCATTAGGAGCAGAACATTAGGAGCAGAAACCAAGATTTTTCGCTACAAAAACTTTGCATTTCCAGGCAGAAGGATTTCCATCAGCTCTTTATTTGCCTTGAATCCTGAATTGTTCCTCACACAGAAATATGCCAAGGATGCCACCGTCACTCTTAACATTGGTATTGTGCTACACAAACCAGAAAGGCAGATTCTGGTATATTTAGCCATTTTAGACAACTAAATTGGTTTGGATCCGTCTATGCCTTCTTGCCATGTTGAAGTTATTAAAATAGCAAAAAGAAAAATCAAGCTAGGTCAAATAAAGGTAGAATATTTCATCCACATCATTGCAGAAAAAAATCAACATTTACTCCAGTGTATTCTGTTTTGTCTTTTATGCAACAGTTGAACTGCACAAAACGGTGAAATGGGAGAAATACAGTTCAGATATTATCACATTACTTAACCCTAAAAATCCAAAAAGCTTAGCTCAGGTCTTTATTCAGGCCTTATGAGTCAATTCATAGAGACAAATACAATCTAAAGATGGGGCAGGAAGTGCGTTAATCTCTGCCTATTCTGCTTTGCAAAATGCGACAAGCTCCACTCCAATCAAGTCCAATTAGGGTCAAAATCTGAGATTCGTGATTGTGGCTAACCAAGAATGGGACTACTTGTGGCTCTCTTGCAACACTGACTTACTGCCATAGTCTTTACATTTTTTATGGTTGACAAAAATACTTCTTAATATGTTCAAAGCTTTACATTTGATTTAAATGCCTTCCTGATCTGCTGTGTTCCTTGGTCTTTGTGATGATGTTTCTTCTCTAATGTTCTGAGGCTTCCACAGGACAGCTGGATTTATACTGAAGTTAAATTACATTCATCAAGGGAATCAGTTGCATTTGATTTTGTTCAGAGGTATGAGTGTTAAAGGGGGTTTGTCATAAACGAACATAAGTTTTAAGATTAAAATTTGGGGGAGGGGGAGAAACAAACTTAAAAACCATATTAAAGTTTATTGTTAAAAAAGGATGAAATGTGAAAAAGTTTTGCAAAGCGATGCACGAGTTGTTTTTATATAATGCACCAGCAGAAATCCCTGTATTCTGTGAGTGTATTTTCAAACTAAATGCCTTCAAATGACTTGACTATTGCAGAACAATAAGGACAATCAGCTCATTACAGACAGACATTTACACATTTGTCTTTACTGCAGGGTTTGTAAAATAAGATGCAACTTGTTAGATCGCAATTAGAGGAGATTGTTCTCTATCTCACATGGCTCCTTTAGACATTAAGAAAATGATTTCCTTAGCACCACTGTCAAGCGAAAACGCATTATATGGGCCTAAATCACCTTTTAGTATAATCTGCAATAAAAGTATATATTTACATAAATTCATGGGTAGAGTTGTGGCATTACAGCATAAAAAATTTTACCTGTGCATGTGTTTAGTTAAGTACTGTTATACTAACATGCTTAAACCCCTGCAGCTATCTGTCAGTTTTCAATTTGCTCCTCATCTTCTTCTCTTTTCTGCAAAGGAGCGTCTTTTCTGAACCAACATGGCTGCTCTACAGTGGAAGGCTAAATCGCCACAGCAGAACTTGTGGATCTTCCTCCTTTCCCTAAGCCTTCTTCCTGAAGCCAGGTACAAAAATATTCCTTAAAGCTCTATTGTTTTATTTTATTGTTTGTTTTACTGTTGTCCTTTCTTTAAACACAACCTTTCGATCAGACTCAGCATCTGCTGCTCCAGTGTTTTATAGAATAATTAGCAGCCAGGCTTACCGCTGCAGCATAAGTGATGATTTAACAAACACCACTGGCAGTAAATGTTCTCAGCTGTCACCGTCATTTACTCAAATGAAATAAACAGTTCAAGTCTAGAGTAGGGGCTAAATAAAACCATTCAGCAATTCAAAAGACTATTTTATTTTCTTCTTTACTCCAGTACTTTTGATTTTTTGATATTCATGACCTCTGTTGAGAGAAATGCGCCTTTCAAATTGTTAGGTTAAAATGCAAATTGTTTCACTTTGTCCTCGAAAGCAAATCTAAAGTTTGCGCAAAGCTTGTGCACTCCTCTCCACCAATCCAAATTTTTGCTGAATTTTGAAATAATTTGCATTGTTCCTGCATCTTGTGCACATTTTACTGTCTATATCTTAGTCAGCAGAAAGAAACAGACGAAACACGCTGCGTGATTAGCCCACATTGCTTCATTATTTGTGCCACTTGGCTCTGCTTGCTTACTTGGAGCTCAGGTTACTGCAAATGCACATAATACATATAAATATTAGGTCAGCTGATACTAAAAATAATATTTAAAGAGAAGTGTTGGGCAGAATAAAGTTGTGCAGAAACCTGCTTAGGGACGCCTGCCATCTGCTTCATGAGGTCAGGCTAAAGGAAAAGTGAGACAGATGTTAACACTGTGCCATAGATCTGAAAAAATTCAAAATCTGTTCATTTATTTTTATCTCTCTAATGGGGTTGGTACATTTGTTTGTGTCACTGTAGCTAAAGCTCATTGTCCCAGCGTGAAGCGGAAACCGACTGCAAAAATTACCTATTGGTTTCACCGCACCATTTAAATTGCAACTAAAGTAGTGCGACTTAATACTTAATCTTCCACTCTCAAAATATATTTTAGTAGTAATTTATTACCATTAGTATATAAAGTAGGTGGTTCTGATTGTAAAAACTTTATTGACTCAACCTCAGAAGAGTTATTTCATCCTTCTAACGGTTGACTATGAACTAAAATCAAATATAGATACTATTATAATGACTATGACTAAAATGCTTTATTATTACAGCAGTAACAAATGAGATGTGTTTATTTATACATATACAGTATATATATATTCAACTAAAAGTTACTACCATTACATATTATGTTCTTTGAATGCCTTGATAAAATGAAGTTGTGGTACAGTGAAACCGCGTCATGGTTCGGATCCACACCAGCAGTCACTGGGTGAATGCAGTGGGACATTAAAAATACAAACTGTATTTGTTCAAACAAGCCACTTCTATCTCGACAGTTTGAATGTGGAAATTAAATCCTGCACAAAACTCAAGATAATAATGTTAGGCATGATTGAAGCTACATAGAAGCGTCATATGTCGATATCTCCAGCACTGGCTTCCCTCACGTCAGTCTTTAGAAACATTCGCAGCATCGGTGTCTCCGTCTCCAGCAATTAAGAGGAAATTGCTCCCATAGACACTCTCTGAAAATGTCAAAAGTGCTTACAGTTACTGAGTTACTCTGCCAGAGACTAAAGGTTTGCTGGGGTGAGGCTGCACACAGCAGCTTTGCACTTCGAAGGCTCTGGAAGAGAGCGCCTCTAGACCACCATCGCCTTCTTTGCTGAGATCACAGCTTTCAGAGGAAAAGTTGGCAAAATGCAACGCGGGAGACACAGTGGGCATTTAGAGGTTTCACTGTAATTTATTTTTAAGGGCATTACACCATGAGAATCTCTCCGTGCCCTATGCCTAGATCCTGTTTTCCAAAAATATCACCAGATGCAAATACGGCTGCTACGATGAAACAGAATCCACAGCAGACGAAATCCTCGTCCTTTATTAGCATTTTATTTCTCACTATTGTACTTATTATGTGGGACTCACATTCAAAGTCAGCAATCATTACTTAAAACATTTTGTTCAAGTAAAACTGTACTAAATGACTATTTAAACTCTTGAGGGCAAAAAAAATATATAAAAAATGCATGCGCCTAGAGCCAGCATTAAAATGGGATTTGGTAAAATATTTCTTCCATATTCATCAAAGTTTAGGAGTAATCCTCAGTGTGCACACACTCACAGAATATCTGCATATCAGCAAAGCAGTCTCTCCCTGAGAGCTGCCATCTCCCTGATGCTCACTGATGTTATCTGCAGACTTGAAATCGGCTTTGCTACAGTTGCTGCAGAAGAGTTTCTTAACGGATTAAGGTGTAACAGACAAATCCTCTATTTAAAAAGACTGTCAGTCTGCCAATCCTACATTCCTGCATTTCTCCTACATGGGTAGATCGAGAATAATTAGGCATTAATCGCTGCGGTTCATGTGTAGCGCATGCATGAGAACGCTGCCCCATCAATCTAACTCCACCCCTCTCACCCCAACGTTTCCTCTCGTAGGACAGACCCTTAAAATGTGCGGACAGTCAGTCTGTCTTGTTGTCTATTTTGTTTGTAATCTATTGCCAGGCTTCTGGCTAACGTGGCACATAATCAATAGCTATATGCATGAAAGAGCTGTATGTACACTTCGCCCCCAATGATTGGCTCCGAACTCGCCTGGTCTCCATTGGCTTTCTCCACCCGTCTCGCATAAATTATTCACGGCGAGGCAGCGAGGGGTGTGGGGGGGGGGCATCGCTTTGAGATGCGACCCGGTCAACAGATAACATTTTGTTTCGGCGGGTGCTGTCAAGGTTAATGTGTCACAGGACCAGACAAGGGTAATGCATTCATAGCCGAGCCGCTCCGCCGAGCGAACGAGCAGGGAAACGAAATGAACGAAAACCGGGTCAAATCACAGCACACCGATCAAGTTGATCTGCTGCTGGTAGCTTTTTTGTATTTGATTACAGTTTGTTGTTATTGGTTAGACTTAAGGTGACGTTTGTGATATTTCATTGAACACGCAGAGGTCGCAGGGGAGGATTAGCCTGTGCTCCATTCATCTCTACCACTGCGAGAGAGGTCAAGTGCGTGTTATATTTATTGGAAGGATTTGGGAACTGCATTAATGTGGGTCATTTGGTCAGAGAGGAACACTGGCTCTCTGCAATATACATGCTTGAAATAAATCAGAAACATCTATTCAGCCTTTTTCTGTTTGCTTTTAAGAGTTACTTACAAAGGTGACTTTTTAAGTAGAAATCTAAACACAACCATTCATTTAAAAAGGACTTTTATAGTTTTAGATTTACATATTTGCACCCATTTCATCGTTTTTGTCAATATTTTTCTTGCAAATCGCCCTCCATTTAAAGAGTCATAATCATAATTGCTGCTGATTTGTTTGCTGTGCATCCACAATGCAAATCTCTGCAGATCTTAAAAGTGCATTACTGGGCTGAAGTCTGGTAACTGCGGATGTTAATGGAGTACAGGTATGTTGTCACGTTCAGGAAACCAGTTTGAGATGATTTCAGCTTTGTAGCATCATCCTGCTGGACGTAGCCATCACAAGATGAGATTATGACATTGTGGTCATAAAGAGATGGGCATGGGTCAGTGGCAATATGCTTGATTGGTCGTAAGGGGCCCAAAGTGAAAATATCCATTACAACGCCAGTTTGAAAAGTTAATACAAGACAAGATGAACTTAAGCCTTAATGCTGTTTACAACCAGTTTGGACTCTATACCTTTTGAATCCTGCAGGTGATTCATTGGACAAGATAACATTTTTCCAATATTGTGTTGCCCTTAGTTGTATAGCCTGTGCCACCTGTAGCCTAACGAGATGGGACCTTCTACTGCTCTAGCTCTGCTTTTACATCATAGTTACCACAAACCTCTCATATTTGGGTCACATTGGCCTTTCACGTCATACAAGACAATCTCCTTTCAGATCATGTAGCTGGAATGACAGAACTAAACTCAGAGCTATCATCCAACCAGGTGATATCCTGAGGTCTAGACTCTGCTGCAGTCCATACCCATGCTGCCTAACAGCATTTAGTGCTCTAAATACAAAAGACAATCATTGAACACCAGCCTTCCCAAGTTATCATCTTCATTAGATTCTGCTGTTCAAGGTATTTCTCCGATCACACAGACCCTGGATGATCAAGCGATTTCTCCATTCTGTGCACATCCGCAGACTACACTTTTCCCACAATGCAGTGCTGGACAGATTTTCTACTCGCTCTCCAAGGTGGATCAGGTATGTCACAGTCATGCTACATTCAGTCGCTTAAATTCCCTTTTTGACTATTCTGATGCTCAGTTTGACTTTCGAGTTATCAAGATGTCTTAATGCTACAGCCACTGTTTGGGTTAGCAAGCAATTGAACGGGTGTGCCTAATAAAGTACCCGGTAAGTGTTTGTTCTCATTTTGGACAGCTGACCACTCTGGGACACCTTCCAGTTTCACTCATCTAAATTCTAATTACTTCAGACTTCCAGTCAGTTTTTTATTGATACAGCGATCAATGATGTTCTAAGTTTCCAATCAGTCGTCAACCCCAGCAGGTGTGCATCAAAACAAAGCAGGAAGGGGATTTCTCAGCCGCAGTCTGACCAATTTCTCTGTGAGTGCCTAGCAAAAGCTGGTGCTGAACATTTATTTGACGGGTTTATGAATTCCTACACTTGACAGTCGGGCAATAAAGCCTCTGCTGCAAATTCTGTTTTTGTTGATCTAACATAAGGTATGCAGGATCTGTGCGGGCTCTGAGTCACCTCCCATGAAAGCGTAACATATGAGACAACCACTGCAATCCATCTGTATCTGTCCCCCAGCAGCAACATCCACCCCCAAATCCCTGTGAACTACAGTCAGATGTGGGGAAGCTTAAGACAAGAAAGCTATTCAGTGCAGATTAGGATCCCTAAACCCATCAATGTCTCTAGAAATATCATGTGGGCTCACTCAAACTGTTGACAACAAAAAAAGTTTAGCTCAATTGTTTCATGAATAGCTTGTTTTGAAATGCAGAGCACCTTTCTGATGTTTTTATAGGATGTATTTTGTATTTTTAGTGGCTAAGTTAGTAAAAAAATAAATAAATAAATGAACAAACTGGGAAAAATCTAATCTAAAAAGACCGCACTTAGACAGATAATACATCTCAGTGCAGTGTTTGCTGAACCAGCACTAAGTGAACTATAATTGGAGTAAGTTTTATCTTTTTTCACAGCTTCACCAATCAATTAACAGCTTCTCACAATGTTTTTCTTTTTTTCCCAAAGTATTGCTGCCACAGATGAAACCGAGTGTTTAACTGTATATTCAGTTCCCTAAACATTTGCTCTGAAACATTACCCTACCAGTTCAATCAGGTGCAATCCAGTTTTGTCATGTCATATTAGCTCAATTGTGATTTTAAACTGAGGAAAGATTTGTTTCAAACTACATGCAGGAAAGAATCCGGCAGAACCGATGTATAAAAGCTGGAGTCATTTTATATTCACGCTAGTTTGATTTTCAAAGTGACAGACTCACTTTATATACTCGAAATGTATCGACTCCTATTAGGAGCAAAGAAGGCTTCATTCTGACCCGTACATGCCAATACCGCTGTTGTTAAAAGGCTCTTCAAAAAATTTGTTTTTTTTTTTCATAGAAATATGTTAAAGTCTGTCTGAAAGTGACTGCATCTCATGTACACTGTAAAAAGTAAAAAAGAAATGCATCTAATTTACAGTAAAATACCAGCAGTTGCTGGTATTTTACCATATAAATACGATAAAATCCATATTTATACGGTGAAATTCTGTGGTTGCCAGAATACATATAAATTGTGTTTTAGAGATGTTTTTACAGTGTAGAAAGTGACCAGAATCAGGAAATTTGACATTTGATTTAGTTGGAAACTAAATGTTTTTCTAAGCAGTGAAATCACCATTCACAACACCCTTCACTGTAGAAGTCATTACTGACTGTAGAAGACAATAGATTTACCTTTCTCATATTTTATTTTATTTTTTTTGGTGCTGTACTTGTATATCAGTTGTGAACCTTCAGCCTATCAGCACTGTTTGTGTCAGTGGTGATCATAATTGAAATTCCTCGCAGAAGGCGTTATTCCAGCAGGACGAACTTAGGATTTTAATTGGCATTTCTGAGCCTTTTACTATGTCATAAAGCAAAAGTAATATGTTTTATGCAATCATCCATTCGGGTGCCCTTGTTGCACCCGAGCGCGGTGTCAGAGTGTCACTTGTTAGTGTTAATTTCTGTCCTCTGCTTCCTGTGCTGAGCGCAGGAGACGGAGCGCCGGAGTAAAAATAAGCTGGTCATTATGCCACTCACCACTTCAACGCTGCCAACCTGAGGGGAAACATAAAAACTGGATCACTCTTTTAAATGACTGGAAAGAATAAACTGAATATTTAGAGCAAGGTCCTTTTTTTTTTTGCTTTTTATTTTTTAACCATCTCAAATTTTCTCATAAAGGTTAAAGTTTTTTTTTTGTTTTTTTTTTTATGACTGCTTTAAATACTTTACAAATTAAAAACTTATGTGTTGCCAATGACCAGCATGAACTGATGCCTTGGATGAATGGATGTGATTTTAGGAATGTGTCGCAAGAGCAGGCGTTACCATAAAGGAGGTGAAATACTGGAAGGAGTTAAAGAGTCCACTCCACGTCCTCCTTCACCACCTCTGCCAACAGATGCTGTAAAATTTGCACCCTGATGCCAAGCGCTCCATGAGGATAATGCACTGATGAATCAATGACATTCATCTGGCTTATTAATCTCATTTCGGCTCTTGTGACTTTCAAATGTGACAGTAAACGCTTTTATAGGGATAAACAAGCTGCCTGTTTCAAACAGATTGCATTGATAGGTTTTCTTTTTTTCTGGTTTCACTGACCGTTTTTACAATGCAACTCACATTCACATTCCTATGCAGGCACATCGAGGAACCGGGGAGTCAGAGTCTTACCTAATGAGTCCCAATGAATATTTGTTAACTTGTTTGAGTTAATTACTAGAAAAATTACTTTCCCAAGTACCTATACAGACATAATCAAGCTAAAAAAAATAGTCAGACCCCTGTCAGATTTAGTCAGAATTGAGTCTGTATGTTTACATGGAAGAATTAACTTCTTCTCTACTTTTGCTGAAGCTTGTTTATCAGAATCAAATTAAGAAACTAAATCTTAGACATTGCATGTTATTCTAACTTTTATAGTGAATAATTCTTCAAATCAGCACTGTAAAACATTTAAAGGTGGTTTAACTTGAAAATGGTATTTAAATCAACAAGAATATTATTTTGGTTTTAACTCACAAATTAAGGTTCATGAATTCGATTTAACAACAAGAGATAAGTTGTCTGAACATTGTTTTTTCAGTTCATTAATCTTGACTTGTGAGTTTCAACTTAATGCTGCAATTTAAACCAAATTATCTCCCAACATGCGAGAAAAAAAACAGCCCTCACCTAGTTAAAGAACACATATTTCTCTATTATTATCAAGTTAAAATAACTACATATTTTACTTCAATTTCTTGTTTCAAAATTCATTAACAAAATATCTGATCTGGTAATGAATTCAGCTCAAAAACATTTAATGTGAACAGTTCTCATTTGCATACTAAGAACTGGATAAAAATAAACATTTGTCATCGTATTAATGTAAAGCACTTCCATGTCACTCGCGGTGCAACACAGGATACAAAAACATGCCGCTAAGCACTCTGGGAAATAGCTAGTCCCACTCTTGTCTTTTTCTTCTTTCACCATAAGTGCCGACATAAAAACTCCAGTTTATTCAACTCTTGGAGGTTTGACAAAATTAATAAAAAGCTAACTCAACTTACTACTGCAGGTTTATCTTTCACAAACTCACATTTAGGTTCAAAATCTAAAACTCGCTAAATTGATTTGACTTAAAGAGTAGAAAATATCGGCTAAATGCGACTCGAATGTTTTGCAGTAAGTGGTGTTCACATCTACATGCACTGAAAAGTGGCTTTTATTCCCATTCAAATAATAAATATGTTTTAGGTGGGATAAGGGCAGCATGGTGTCACAATTGGTTTCTATATGGAGTTTCCAAGTTCTTCCCATGTATGTTCAGCAGCAGTTTGAGTAAATGCTAAAAAATAAACTACATTCCATCATGTTTCTGCAGTACCATTTGAAAATGTGCTATTTTTACTGGAGGGCATCATAAAGTGGGAGTCTCCTACTCGCCCTTGCCTAATTATAGCACAGATTCCTGCCGTAACGTGCTGTGTCATGCTTTTTTTTCCCTGGAAAGGCTACCACCCAAAATGCATTAAAACAACTTTACCAATGGACCAATTCATATTATTGGAGGCCATTTCAGATAGCAATATGCACAGGTCCACCAGCATGAGGAACATTCACTTTGCTTTACAGATTGGAAATATTCGTTTCTGCTGCAGTCAGCCGAAAAAGAAAATGAAGCAGTGAGAGAAATCATCTTGAAAGTGGAGTGAGGAGAGAAAACATGTGTTACTGAGACGGCAGAGGAAGGAAAGGATAACTGATGTCAGGATGCGAGAAGGATGGGCTGCAATATTTTCACAGAGAATCCACCATTTCTCAGCCAGATGGGGAGAAAACAGAGGTTGGTTGTAAAATGCGCAGCATGCCGCCCTCACCCACGGCATTTCTAAATCAAAGCAATTCAAGCAGAGTAACAAGAAATATGGACCCATTCCGTGGTTGGAAATTACATGGAGTGTTGTATGTCACCTGGGTAGCAAGGATTAATGAGCGAAACTGCAACAGGATGTGTCGTCATGGTTCAATCTGACCCCTTAGATTTCATTTGATTTCCCTCTACATCTGTTAAAAGAAATATAAGAAATACTGCCATAATTCCAGCGGCATAATTAGACTTTGAATGTGGAAAACATTCAAACGCCGTCAGCAGTGGAGCTGATTTTAATCTCGCTTTCCTTTGCCTTGAACGGAAGCTGTCACAATTGGAAATAGGCTGGTGATTCTGTCCGCCGTGAAAAACGACCGCATCGTTTGAAGAGTCGGGTTTTTACGGCTGTGAAGCTGCTCTGCGGAGCGCGCTTAGGGTTATAAATGATATCGTCGCTGCAGCTGATGGCTTTTTTTTTTTTGTAATCCCCATAGACATCGGGGGCCACATGTGACACCGAGAGTCGTAGTTTACCTCTGAATACACCCCGAAACCAGGCTGATGTCACAATTGTTGATATCACACATTTTAAATCAAGCCTCGTGTTCAATATCACTTGCTGCTGCTGCAGGGACTGTCCTTCAAAATAAAAATTCTCATGTAATAAGTCCTCCTCCACTGCTTTTCAAATTGTTTATTTTTTATCCACAAGATTAATTGATTGGAGTAACGCCAGGCTGTGGAATGACACACAGAGCCCAGCTGAATAAACCCTGACGTAACTGACATGACAGCCAACTGCTCACAACCACTCATTCATTTTAGAAGAAAAAAGAAGAAACTCTTAAAATGATCACATAGTCTCAATGACTGGTCAGCTGCAGCGGACAAAAAAAAAAAAAAGACACAAGCAAGGCGTCTGTCTGCCCCCTCTCTGACCTTGGTTGTCATGGCAGTGAATTAAAGCCGCTTTAAGATCAAGGACAACAAGCCAGGCGAAAATTGTTAAATTCACAGATCAAGAAAGGCAGAAGCTTTTACTGCAGTGGACTGGGGGAATGGAGATTGTGTGTGGGATGAAAACACGGAATATGTTAAGAGGCATGGAGCTATGAAGAGTTTTACCAGGCAAGTTGGAAACATCCTGAACATTTCTTGTCATTAATTACATCAATCAGTCTATAGATGGACGACTGAAGTAGCACAAAGTTTCACGCAGCACAAACACAAAATTAAGAATTTCAGTTTAATTTCTAGTGCAAATATCTTAGTACACTTGAAATATGGCCAAATGAACTTACAAATAACACTTTTAAGTTAATGAAAAAATATTACTTCCACTGTGTGGAACTTAGTGAATCTTTTCACTAATTTTCACTATTTTTTCACCAAGTGAAAAACAGACAGTAGAACTAATACTTGTAAATCAATAATGAGTAACAATTGATTAAAGCCATGCTCCTATATCTTTCCAAAAGATATTTATAAATTAGTTTTATCTTGGTTAAAGCACACCAAGATCTGCTCTAGAAACAAAAAATACTTTGTAAAATTTTCTGTTTCGCACTGCAGGTGAATTCATGTTTAAAATCTATGTTTAAATCTCAGACTGCGGTGTTTTACAAGCTACTATTGAACCAGCTTCCACAAACTGTTAGATAAGGTAATTTTTCTTTAGTGTGAGGTACAGAGCGGCAGCTACTGAACCGGCTGTACCGCTGCAGCTAATGGTAATCAATGAGTGAAGCGAGCCCTGAAGTGGCGCCGGCTTCGTGTTTGATCTGGAAGCATTTAAAACAGATTCCTGGAAAGAACTATTGGACGTCGTCATGACGATTACCAAACAACTATTGATAATCTTTCCCCGGGCTAAAATTGCCCGAGCAATCCTCTCATCCAAGCAAAAACTGTATCATAAATTTTCTGCGCTCTATGAAGTTATGAACTCTTTCAGGTTCATAAGTTTTGAGGGCTTTTTTTGTTCCAAAAGGCAAATAATAACCTAACTTGGCACATAGTGTGTAAACACTGCAGAGTGTATCCAGTGGAAGGTGGTTTAAAGATTCACTAAAAATGTCCCTCAGGACTCTTCTCTTATGAAGAGAGCCAGATATGAAACTGGAAACGTTCCAGCAGCGTTAACAGGGGAATATCTCAGGTTCTGACAGGATGCATGGATCGATGTGCAAAAGTATTCTTCTCTTTCAAGTCCTCATTCTGTCAAGTAGAAAGTCCAAACTTTAATATATATTTAATTAAATTTAATGTGATCCATAGTTTAACATTTCTTTAGGGTCCATTCACAGTCTGCTTTGATCCAAGTCTAGTTTGTTTTGGGCGGAGAAGAAGAGTAAGGGGATATTTTTGAATCAGTTTGGATTATTTGACACAGTGCAGTGTGAAAGCGAACCGCACCAGCTGAAAATGTAACAAATGTTGAAATTTTGGTCCTCAATTGAGCAGAGTCTACCAGACTGTCAGGTGTGAAAAGGCATTTTAATGAGTTGCTACCAAAATAATGTAAAACATTTATTTGAGAACATTAGTGGACATCATGAAGTGCAAGGAACAGCAGATATCAGGTGAGGAACAAAACAATGTGCCAAGGTTTTGACATCCAACAGACGTCTGTCTAATCCATCCTAAACACACAACTAGAACTTCCAAGTGTTACAATGGACTAGTCAAATTCCAGCCAATTAAAAATCTGTGACATCACTTGAAAATTGCTGCTTCAATCTGTAATTTGACAAAGTGTGAAACTATTTAAAGAGACGGATTTACAAACAAAGTCTTCTGAGAAGACTACAGAAAAAAAGTAAACAGTAACTTGCATCCAAAACACAATAATCTGGTATGCATCTAAGTTTCAATCAAGTTCACTCAAATATATTTTTTAAAACTTAAAACCGTCACATTTAGTGTTTCATGAAGTTATATAATTACAATTCAAGTCTATTCATTCCAATTCCCTGCATTCCAACTCAAACTAATTACAATCTAACTCAATACAGTCAGAGTCAGCACAGAGAGTTTAAAAGGGACGACTTTGTATCAAAAAAAGAAATGTGTTCCTGAAAAAGATCACCTCACCGGTATCCAGACCCAGATTCTGAGCTGTGGGGCTCAACTATGTGTGAGATCGACCTGCCGCAGGGAAACAGAACCGAACTTTTTAACAGAGCTGCAGTGATAAATATTTATTATCCCATGGAAATCTCTGCTCCAGTGAAAATGTTACATGTGCATCGGCCCGGTTTGCCACTCTGAGTAAGAATGAGTCAAGTTATTACCCAAAGGTCATGCAGCAGTTCAGAACAGCTAATCTGCATAACCTCACATGCTGTGGGGCTCTTATTTTGAAATATTCCTTCGTGATGGTTTCAGCAAAATGCCTGCAGAAGCTCACTGATATGTTCACTATGAGTATTTTCACAGGTTAAAACCAAAAAATGTAAAAAACAACAAAACCCTGGCAGAGGGCTGGGTGATAAATTTTATGGAATAATCAAATTTTGGTGTTTTGAGATTAAATTGTTATGATTTTTTTTTTTTTTTTAACCAATTCACTCCTATAGTTTTTATAATTCAGAGTTATGGCAGCAAGCATTCTCTGCAGCTTCTACTCATTTAAACTTTGGATTCAGATCAACTTTATGTGGCTTCATGTAATGAAGGAATTTCAAATGACTGTGTAAACAATTTTCTATTTTGATGAAAGAACAACATGAAATGAGTTGCTCACATCAGTTCCTGATTAAGCTTTTTTCTCGTAATTTTAATCATTTTTCTGTTCATATTGCATCATTTTTAAGGCCAATATTCTTACTATATTCTCGTAATTAAACAGAAATTCTCATAGCCTGACCTTAATTCTCTGTTGTACAGCCCACAGAAGGGATGAAAGCATTTTTGTAAAATATTTTCTGATTTTTTTATTCTTTTTAAGAAAAGAAAGTGATGCATCTAGCTTGAAAAATATCAGATTTTATTTTTAAGCCATATCACATAGCCCTGCTACAAAGTAGATCAATACCTGCCCCTTGTGAATAATGTTTTTAATTACCAAAGACAAAATAAAGCATTGATTTGTCAAACAATTGGGAATAAAAGCAAAGCCAATCCATGTCGCCCCCAGCGTAGAGGAGAAAACCGCAAACAGTTGCAACAGTTCATCCTTAGGGAGGAAATGCGAAACCCATTTCTGCTGAAACCAACTCCTGCATCAAGCCTCTCAGCGCTGATGTTTCCACAGATTCTTAATCCAGGTCCTGCTGAACACATCTATCAAAGCAGAAGAAAGACACGGGAATATTTCTCTTTTTTGTCTGAGGAACACCTTCTGGGAGATTTCCTGCTAACAGCTAACCCCCCGCCGTGTCCCCATCGCCTCCACCCGCTCGCTCCGGCTTCACTCCTGTGCACATTATCTGCCCCAAACAGACAAGTGGAATGCAGAACAAAGAGGCTCACAAAGAAAAATCAGTCACTTTGTAAAGCCTGTGAACGATACAAGGCATCCTCTGGTAGGAAACAATCCGCCGCATAACGCCCCGCTGCACAGCATTATCAATATATTGTTGGAGGAATTTTCAAGCGGCGAGTGGAAGGATCTGGTATAAGGAAGATTAGTTGTGATGCAAAGGTTACCTAGTGAATAAATACAGGCTCATTTTTTTTTTTTTACTTGAGTAAATAAAGCAGTTCGTCTGTAACTTGGACTAGAAACCAACAAGTGTCTAAATGTGAAAACTCAGAGCGGTGTGTCGCTTCCATTTGAGTGTTTTACTGCATGATCAGGGTGGTTAGCAGTGGTGGGATTTCAGGATTCTTCCTCGTGTTTTTGCTGTAATTTCACCTCAGATGAGGTGAAGGAGACCAGGCTGGTTCCTGAGGCAGCCATCTTGAGTTGTTTGGGTAAAAAGTAATCCCCAACGTTTTTCTTCTCTTGTGTTTCTTAGTTATCATTGCTGTGTTGATGATTAAAAGAACTATAATTTTTAGATGCAGCCTGAAAAGTATTTCACCGGTTCAAAAAAAAAAAAAAGTTCAGTCAAAGAGCATAAAATCCAAATACCTGCCACACTTTCAGTTTTTTTGTCAAAAAAAATCAGAATTATGAACTAAATTGTGTTGATTTCTCACATAAAACCATTGAAGCCTGTGGTTGTAATCTCACAGGGTTTGAATACTTTAGCTTTGTGTTTTAGCCCTTCCTGCTTCCAGAGCCCATTCTGTAGCACTTAAATATTCCTAATTGCATAGACAACCTGTTTTTCATGGAAATGCTTCCCATTAGAAGAGCATATTGTGTTTCATGGGAACCGCAGGTTGATTATGGCTTTACTCACCAGATTGGCAACAATTTTTCACTATAAGATCTCATTTGATCATCCTTACCTCCAGGCAAAAACTGGAAATAAAATATGGCGGTGAAATCAGATTGTCCTTAGTGGCATTGGATATTCAACACGCAGGTTGTGGGATGGCATAACTTCCCTTATGTAACAAGACCGATCAGTTACTGAATGAAACACTCGTTTGCATTTGAACTTTCGTCTGCATAATTACCCCTCTTCGCTCAGTTCCGTTTGCCGTCACGCTGTCGGCTCATAAAAAGCACGCTCGCCTCCCACTGCCGCCAAAACAGCTTTCATTACTGCTCACTTTCCTCCGGCTCAGTCCACACCTCCTTGTTGGCACCTGCGTGCCCTGACGGACCTCCGCTACCTACAACCTCCCAAGCCTGCAATCCTTCACCTGTCAGATCGGTTCAACGCACTAACCCTGGATCGGAGCCAGACCACTCACTCAGAGCACGCCTGGTCCGCTAACTCGGCCCGCCGGGGTCCTCAGACCACACACACACACACACACACGTTTGTTGCCACAGGTTTAGGGTTTCCTGTTCGCATTGCATGCCACAGCATCAATCGACATCACCGAATTCATCCAGCGGCATAAAGGCACAGGGAGCAGCTGTTTGTTGAAGTCGGGATCAAAGGGCCTTTGACACCATCTGTTAAATATTGATCCGAAAATCTAAAAAATAGCACAGGATCCTTTCAGTAAAACAAGCGAGGAATAATTAATAAAAGCCGTGATGTTGAGAGAATACAGCTAATTAGGCAACTTCATTTTCACAGGGTAATATCACATTTCACACTGCGTCTTCATCAGGGGGGAGAAATTTCCCGCAAAGTTTGGGCTTACTTTATTAGGTTGCGTAATTGTGCTCAGGGACATTTATCCCTGACTTAATACATATCCTGTTTAATTAAACCATTAGAGGATTGCGAAGGTGTTTATTGTGCCTAATTTCTGCTGCCGTGTGAGCATAACAAACCTGTACATCTGAATGCAAAATTAAAGCCTAACGGTTACATTAAGGGGGCTAAATGTTTGAATATATAATACACTGCTGGCAAACAGGAGAAGCTGAGCTAAAAGCGATTTGCTTTCAAGATGCAGCTGAAAACCAGCGCAACGCCAGTGCGTTAGGGAATGGGAACGAGTGTGTGTTGCAGGTTTAACTCAGATCTGTTTTTAATCGTCTCTCAATCAAAGCCCGCCTCGGGTTAACATTGACTATTCCCTGCTTCATTAAGGCCGTGCTGTTGTTGGAAGTGGTCATTTTTGTGTCACAAATGCGAAAGAAGTCGACTATCTGTTTGCTTTTCTCTCAACAGCTGCTGCTGCCAGCGCAAATTATTTAGAGCCGAGGGTGGCTGCAGGCTTGTATTATTCCACCCTAACTATAAATCTGCACCTATGTGTCTATATTCATCTTTTTTTCTAATTTACTTTCCAGCCTCATGAATCACCAGCAAGCGATGACTGCTATCTCAAAATAGCAACAGATTATTCAGACGATTAATCAGTGTTTTACTAAGCTGAGGATTGGATTGGCAGTTTCACTGCTGCCAAATGTCTCATTCGAGTGTTTTTTTTTTCTTTTATAAGTGTGGGAAAATCTCTACAAGCTTGTTTGCAGCCTATGGCAACTGGTAATTTTGTGCCAAGAATTAATTTGCAACGTTGGCTGACATGGCACAGTTATTGGTATCTTTAGCAATCTCCTTGAAACTAATCTAACTGAAAGTTATTTGGGGTTTTTTTTTATGTAGACTTTTTAAACTTGATGATGATGATGATGATGTAAGACACTAGACTGAGTCATAAACCCTTTGATATTAAATCAAAATCTTCTGAAAATGTATGATAATTGGGCCTTTTAGCATTATAGAAATATAAATTTAAGGCTAAATTTACACAAAAATGGTGCAAAAGAATGAAAAATTAACCTTCTTCCATAACTTTCCCCTCCAACCCAGGTGTCTTCAATATTTGGTAGAGCTACTCCACCTTTACGGAACAAATCATCCCCCAACTTGGTTGCATTAAACATTTTGGTGTCCCTATGTTTGATGTTTCTCTGATGTTGTGGAGTTGACCTGCTTTAGATTCGTATTAATAACTACTGGTGAATGAAAAGGCAAATCAATAAACTCTAAATTGGAAAAAAATACATTGAAGAAATAGTTTAATCATCACATAATTACATTCAAGCAAACGTATACCAATGACCAAAGTAATCCCCCTAAGCATTCGCATTTCAAAAGATGGCAAAAACACCATAAAAGTAAATAATTGGGTCACGAGCAGTTTACCTGAATTGCTAAGGATCCTTAGAATAAATAATCTGTAGTCCCATTTCAGTACCTTACATCAATCAATCAATCAATCAATCAATCAAATTTTATTTGTATAGCACATTTCAGCAGCAAGGCATTTCAAAGTGCTTTACATAATAACAAACACAAAAACACAAAGTCATTCAACATAGAATCAACAATCAAAACATGACATTAAGTCAAGTTCCATCATTAAATTTGTAATTGATTACATTTCAAATACAATTCCAAACAGGTGGGATTTTAGTCGTTTTTATAGTTTTATACACAAACTTATCAAAACATAAACAAACTTCACTATGGAGTTCCATTCCACAAATGCAGAAGCGGTAAAACGAGATCTTAAAACAGAACCTAGTGGTAAAATGAACAACCCTTGTCTAAAGGATGAAAACAATACGAATGTCAATCAATTCACTGCTGAATTTAATAACTTCATATTCAGATTTCAGCTAATTTTGGGATGTAAGAAACAGCTCCACTCCAGCTAACTTTTAAATGGTGCCACCATGGGCTGGATGAAAGAACTGGTTGGTGAAGTCGACCAAAGCTCCACAGTTACTTTGTTTTCTTTTCTTTTTTTTCCTTTCTCATGCTGTGGAGCGTGAAAAACCCCAATCCAGACCATTGATCCTACAAATAACTTGTGGTGTGAACTGAAGAGAAGCAAACACAAGATCTGATCTGGAAAGTAATTATTTTTGCAGCAGAAATTTTCTCCCTGCTGAATTTTTCTTACTTTTTTCCGTGCGAAATAAAGCTACTGCAATATAAAAAAAAGAAAAAACTAGATTTATTAACAATTTATTAACATTGTTTTAACTCTCCACATGTTTGTCTATTAAATTTGCAGTGATTTGTACTTTAACCACCATATTGTGGGCTTCCACTATTTTTGCTCCACATCAAACAGTTTTGAATTGCTAAAAGTAAACAGGTGGATTTCACCATCTTTTCTTCCTCGGGGCTTTAACAGCCACAGTCAAGCATATCACTAATGATCAAATCCCCCTCTATTCACTTCTCAGCTATAACAATATAGCTTTCTGTAGAGCAGAATGTGCAGCTAGAGAGCCTAGCAATTATTAACAATGAACACCATTCATATGCAAAACACGTAAGCCGTAAAAACGTTTAATAAGATCTAAGACCTGTCGTCGCAATTAAATGAGACAGATCACCTCAGAGGAAACGTGTGAACGTCTTTCTCGAGCCTCGGTGGTCACGTGCGTACCTGGGTTTTCTCCTGGACTCGTTGGCAGTTTTCAGACATTTCAAAATATCAACTGCAGACAGAATAAATTGATGCGTCTCGAAGAGAACCAAGAAAGTACAACTAGCAGCTGGCAGAAGCATAAAACCCGTGTGTTAAAACAGAAATGACGACCAATTCAGAGAGTGTCCCTTTTTTTTTTTTTTTTTCTGTGCTCATCTGTGAATTTTAACATCTGGTTCCTACTGGAAAATATCGTGCGTGTGTGTGTGTGTCACTCCAGTGAAAACACGCAGATGCTACTCGCTACATGAGTGTTTTGTTTTTCCGAAATGCATATTCTAGTGGAGAAGAGCAGGCGTAGCTGAAAAGGTTTCGCAGGGACTGAAGGTTTCTCATTAATTTTTGAATTTGCACAGGGGCTGACTGGGAGGTCAGAGAGGCTTTTGTTTGACACGTGATTCATGGCGAGTGGGATTTTAACTTGACATTTCTGAAGCCTTTTGCGGTCAAAGTTTTTTGAGCTGCTTTCGTAGAATGCGTTGGTCAAAGAGATAAAAGTGGTGTTAAAAGGCTTATTTTAAGTGGAGTCGCTGATATCCGGCTGATTACTGCTAGCAAGAGTGAAATCCTACCTGATTCAGCCTCATCCGGCTGTCTGCGCTGCTCTGAAGAGCTTAATGCCAAAGCAAAGGCACTCTGGGCGTCTTTGTCAGAACTCCAGCTTGAAAACTGGTGCGTCTTGGCTCTGCGTCTGAACAAAACATGTTTCAAAAAGTCAATCAAAAATAATTGTCAGCTTTGTCTGCACACATAGTGCAGGTGTGCAGTCTGCGCCCCTGCTGTTTTTCTCTCAACAGCCTTCGTTGCAGCTCCGCTGCTTTCTTTAGTACGTCAAACTGATGCAAAATATGCCAGAGATCATGGTTTTTATTCAGACATTTGTAATGGTAACAACTTGCTTTTCCTCATTGCTCAGTTAAAAAGGAGCATGTTAATCTTAAGATGCACCATTTTGCCTCCTGAGCACAACACCCTTCAGCGTGAGAGTTGTTACTGAGTGCGGAAGAGTTCGTTAGCTCAAAACAAAGCCAGAAATGGAACAACAATTTTGAAAATTATATTTAAAAGTGTCAAGCTTTTTGCTCTCTTAAGCCACCTCAAATTGATAAAGGCTTGCTTCCTCCAGAGAGACGAAGGAACAGCTCATCTTAGCGACATTTTTTATTCATCTTTTATTTTTCAGATGATTCTTAGCAGCAGCAGCATACGAACAGGCAACATGTGTCGTTCATATGAGTAGTTTGAAAACCTACAAACAGGAGTAATATTAATTA
>CAEFZY010047747.1:0-10193 GCA_903066815.1 Brachyrhaphis roseni | reverse complement strand
GGAAGACAACAAAGTGCATAGTATTGTTTTACTTGTGTCTGAAATACGACTTTGTCTTTTCTAGCTGTCATAGTGACTCAAAGCGAAAATTTGCGCATGCGGTTGTGACGTCAGAGCCTTACGTGCAAACCGCCCATACATAGTAACACAGCACTAAACAGGGCTGGTTAAAAAACATACGATAAAAGTCACTGAGAGGCATTAACTTGCGTCTTCCTCGACACATATATTCCACCTGTCTCACTCTTACCTTTTCTGCTGGAGCGCCCCTGGCAGCGTTAGAAAAAAATTCATAAATAAGCCGCATCGTTGTATAAGCCGCAGGGTTGAGAGCGTGATGTAAAAGTCGCGGCGTATATTCCGGAAATTGCGGTACTTGCAAATGTAGAGAGACTAGCCATGGGAACAATGGAGGAGCTGCAGAGATCCACAGCTCAGGTGGGAAAACCAGTGGACAAGTCATTGTTGAATGAAAGTCATGAGAAGTGATTTAAATTCGCAGCACACTT
Organism: Brachyrhaphis roseni; assembly: GCA_903066815.1. Classification (NCBI taxonomy): domain Eukaryota; kingdom Metazoa; phylum Chordata; class Actinopteri; order Cyprinodontiformes; family Poeciliidae; genus Brachyrhaphis; species Brachyrhaphis roseni. The sequence goes on along the minus strand of CAEFZY010047747.1, from coordinate 9,684 downwards.
CTTAGTTTTATTTTCAGATGAGTTGGACAGGTGCACCTACATGGGATGCCTTGGAACTCTTTCATAACTATGAAGTTATGAAAGAGTTCTTGTTATTATTATTATAACAAGAACAATAATATGTCATTATTTTTGTTCTTAAAATCTTAGGATTATTTGACTAACGCATGGCACGTAAATCTGAAATAAAACCAGATGTGGCTCTTCACTGAATCCAGGTCATGAAAAGAATACTGAAACAAGTGCATCATGGAATAACCTTTAGAAATGTATTTGTTGACATTTTGAAAATGTTACATAAGGGGAAAAAAATAGCAGCTGGTTGTCATTTGACATGTATTTGAACTCTTCCTGACCTGTTCGAGAATGTCGGAATGTCGCAAATTCCTTTTCCCACATCCTTTTATAATGCTTCGCATGCACGCACTGTATACAAAAACAGCTGCCATTTGTCTGTAATGTCTTTACCATATACCAAATGTAAGATTATAAAGATATTTAAGTTTAGATTCGATAATAGAATGTAAAAACTCTACACTCTGTAGAAAATATATTATGTCACAATGCAGTGGTACCGTCCAACTCTTCTTTGGACAGCGTATAACACACACTCTGATGTCATTGTCCCAATTGTCCCAGAGTCATCTCTTTCAACATTCTCCTCTGTCTTCTGTTTTCACACTCCTCTTCTCTTTTTTTCTGTTTCCTTTAAGGTCTCTGAGTTTCTTGGTAGAACCTCCTGATAACTTCTTCTCAGCGTGAGCCCATTTGGATCTGATGTTAACAGAAGACAAAGAAGAAGAATAACCACCAACATTTATGTCAAACCGAAATGTAATGCGACTGTTGGTTGTGTGTGGGGGGGTGTGTGGGTGTGTGTGTGGGGGTGGGGGTGGGGGTGGGGGTGGGAGTGTGTGTGTGGGATACCGATTGTACAAGATCGATGAAAACATTTCATCATCTATAGCGGTGTCTGATTTGATCAATGGGTTTGACAAAGAACCCATGACTGGAAATCTTTCCACATTGATCTATTTCAACCATTCTGTCACTAAGTGTAAATATGTAAATACATATTCAATAGGGCTGAGGTTGAGGCTATTCTCAGAACCTAATATTGTTAACCTAATATTATCTGTTTCAAAAGTTCTGATGTGTGCTTGGGAAGTCAGCTATGTCCAAGTTTCATTCATCTAGATTTCAATCAACTTTAAGCAATGGGCCAATACCACAGGATGAAAAAGGGGCCTTCACCATAACCCTCCCACCTCCAATCACAGAATTAAGGTTGACTGACAGGTTTGACTGTGTGCCATGTTAAAATGAATATCGTGTTCCTTTGCATAAGGTCTAGGTGAATAAAATATGTCCTTAAAAGAAGGGACACAAGGCCCAATCCTAGGGGAACACCACTGGTAATTGTGGATGGCTATTCCAAATAGATTCTCCAACACACAGCCAGTGACTATGGCTTATTGCTATTTTCTTCAGACATGAAAAGAAATGAAAAAGACAAAAACAAATGTGTAACTACCTGGATGCTCACTAAAGCCACGAGATGTCTTCTTGTTTGCTCTGGTAGCCCAAGGCAATCATGGAGTTCCTGTTTCTGGTAAGACTTTTCACTTGTTCTTCATCAGGCCTGTAAGGAAAATGTTTGGAGTTAACACCAAAATCATAACAAAAGCTATCTGTTGCTGTTCATCCTCACATCACCCACACGCAAAAAACAAATTGCGCTTGAACTCTTACCATCTGCGCAAGAACTCGGCTGAAAGCTGATAAAAAATTTGTTGTATAAATCCCCAACTAAACTGTAGTGTACTGCTCTTTGATTTGCCTCCTGCTGTCATCCATGACTTAGCAGGCGGATGCTGCCCTTTCTATTGAATCCTGGAGTGGGTTGAAATATTCCTCTGAGCATACCTAAAGTCTGACTCGCTGACCCCGTCCTTTGGTTCTCCGAGTTTGGACTGAATTCAGGAGAGAGAGTGCCAGCAGCCCTCCCACCCTCTACGAGACTTCTTTGCTATACAAGCTTTAAAGTGCAGTAAAGTTCACATTTACTGAAACTCCTGGCCTCGCAAAGAAAAAATTAACTAATAGCTTCTTTTATCTCCTCCTGTCAGGAAGTTGTCAATCTCTGTTCGCAGCCCACAAGTAGCTGAATGCCTTTCGTCCTCCCATGCCTTCTTATGTTAACTGCAGTCAAATGACATACATTCCTTCTGCTTTTTTAAACTGTTTTTCTTTTAGCAAACAAAGGAAATAAGCACATTCTTTAAGGGGATTCCAGCAGCTGCTAGTCACATCGGAGAAATATTGAATTCAAAATAAAAAGAAATACTAAAGCAAAATTATTTTGACTTTTGTTGTGGAAAAAATACAGAGTTCTAGCCGCATCATCACTTTCTTTTAGAAGGTTTGAAGCTACAACAGTTAGCATTTCAGTGTCTGATGGTAAAATGAACAGCAGGACAGCAAATTTCAAAGGTTACTCAGAACAAAACGCAGAAAGTCGTCATGTTCTGCACAGTAAGCACATTTATCCCAAAGTAATAGCTAATTTATCTGATGCTTGTGGTATAGATATTTCTAATTGAGTTTGAAAATACTTGATGATCCCAAAGAGAAATGACCGGTTTCTGCAATTCAAAGAGTTGTTGCAGATGTTAGTGGTTGTGGGCAGGAAGGACGTCCTGTAGCAGTCAGTATTACAGTCAAAAGTCTCTGACTGAAGACATTCTAATGAAGAAAGTGGTCAAAGTTGACTGTAATGTTCTTCATTTCATCAAGAAATGAAGAAAATTTCATTTATGACTGTCGTCATGAAGTGTCATTCGGTAAATAATGACACCTTTAATGCAAAGTTGCTAAAAGTTGCATTGAAAGTCCATTAAAAGTGTCAACTCTGCATTAAAGTGTCATTATTTTTAAAAATCATGCAAAGTGCTAAATGTGTTTTAATATCTTCCATCCATCCATCCATAATCTTACACGCTTATCCCTTGTGGGGTCAGGAGGGCTGCTGGTGCCTGTCTCCAGAAGGCAACAGGCGAGAGGCGGGTTCACCCTGGACAGACCGTCAGTCCATCGCAGGGCAACACAGTGACAGACGGGACTAACTATCATCCACACGCACACCCACACCAATCAACCAAACAGCCATAACTTTGGACAGTGGGAGGAAGTCGGAGTACTCGGAGAGAACCCATGCATTCACAGGGAGAAATATGCAAACTCCATGCAGAAAGACCCCCGGGCCAGGAATCAAACCCAGGACCTTCTTGCTGCAAGGCAACCGTGCTACTAACTTCTATAACTTCACAGTTTGGACAGAACGATGTGTTCTTTTAGTGTGTCGTATACAGTTAAAATGAGAGGACAAATCAGAGTTTTAGGCACACATAAGCAGGTCACAGAGATGAATATTCCTCACCTATAGAGCTGAGGACAAGACAACTTCAGTGAAGCAGACGTCAGTCCCAGCCCGCTCTGGTTCTTCCCTTTAATTTTTCTCACAAGGTCCTTGACTCGGCCCCACATGTAGTTTTCACTGAGCTGTACATTAAGACACACAACAGTAGGACAGCTGTCTTTAAATGTGCTTTAGCTAACCACTGGCCCTACATCTATAGTTTATGGCAGCTTATGTGTATATATTTATATACGGTAGATATATAGACAGACAGATAGATATCTAACATCAAAACAACATCAAGAATTGCGTCTGTGATCTGTTTACATGCACACTCACGAGGCCCGTCGGAGGACTCCTCCTTTCTATGCTGTCTCCATGGAGATGGGGCTCCCTCTCGGCGTAGCTCCTTCGGTTTTGGCTTCTCCTCCATTCTCGGGTGGCTGATAAATCCTCACTACTCATGCCTGAAGTATTAATCACAGATAAGAGACTTTTGTTACTGACTCTTCTAATTCGTCATCCCACGCCGTCCCTAACACGCTGTCCAGTGCAGACACAACATGGCTGACTCTGTCATGGTGGTGTCTGATGCACACAGGGAACGTTTCATACAGCAACACTGCGGCAACAAAAGAATGAACAATCTAATAAATAATAACAGCAATAATACTACTTTACTTCTATAGCACTTTTAAAGTGCTATAGAAGCACATTTGTTTTAGACAAATGTTCAAATATTATAGCCTTTTGATAAAAGTAAGTGGCCTGAGTGAAGTTCCAGAGGTCATTAAAGGTCAACCAGCCTCGTCCTACCTTCTTCAAATCAAACAAAATTGATGTCAATCAACTTGTCTATGTTTGTGCAGGTTTGGCTTTGAAGATATTAATGACATTTTAAAGGTCAGTTTGATTTTGTAAAATGTGTGTGTGTGTTTGGGGGGTTCAGGGTTCATTAATATCTTCAAAGCCAAAGCAGCACAAACAAACATAATTGCCGGACAAGCATAGTCGAGTTGATTGACATCAATTTTGTCTAATTTGAAGAAGGTGGGGCCTGGTTGACCTTTAATGACCTCTGGAAACATTTCGTAATATCTTTAAAATGATAGCGGCACAAACGAAAACTTTTGCTGCACAAATGTGACACAAACGTTTGACACCGTTCTGGTCTGATTTGAAAAAGGTGGGGCGGGAGGACGACTTGTTAACGATTGATTTTAAAAGAACACAATGAAGAGGCCTGTGTAATATTTAGAGGAAGAGCATTCCTTCCTCCGCCTGTCACACATCGAGCTCTGGGAGAGGAAAGTGGTAGTCATGAATTATGAGCTCTTTTTTATTTGATACCTGGCCGTGCGTCCTCTGAGGGTCTTTGCCCTGAGATGACACCACTCTGAGGTAATCAGGTTGGCTGCAGAAACAGCTATCTGGGTTTTGTTAGAAGCTGCTTTGTGTGAGTTGAGAAGGAAGGGATCAGTGTGAAGGATAGAGGCTAAAGGATACCTGCAGTCACATTCTCCCCCACATCCACATAGACACAGCTGCTCCTAAATCAGTTTCAGTCAAACATGGCATTGGCCAATCAGTTTCAGTCAAACATGACATAAAGTAATGGCCTCGTTGTGCTACAGCAGCACCCAGTGCTCTGCTTATGGCTTTTCATAAGGAGAATCAGGTTTATTCCACAAATTCGCTGACTTTACTGTCTGTCATAACAGTTCTTGACCAGGATGTGTTCTCAGGTTACCTTTCCTGGCTGACAGCAGCGGGTGCCAGCTGACCTCCGGGATGGTGGACAGATCAGAGGAAGTACCACTCGGAGACAGAAAGTCACTTTTCGACTGCCAATTCTGGAAGGCCAACGTGGCAGAGCCACAGCTGCAATACCGCTGAAAACACTCCTGCATAGACACAACACACACACACACAGTGAGATAGGAAGAAGAACTTAGAATAATGTAGCTTCTCTTTCCTCAGAGCTTGGCAGGTCTCACATGCAAACTAGAACTACTTTGTCCATTTAAGTTTAAAAACTAGAGGAGCACCGATTTATCAAGAGATAGGTCGGTATTTACATGTGAAGCTAATCTTATCCACTGATCTTATCCACGTCAGCAAAGGTCTAAATAACACTGTCCTCTGTCCAAGTTATTGAAGTTTATCTTTTATTAAAAATCATTGAAAAAAACTAATAGCATTTTTTTTCTTCTACTAAAGGCTAAGTACCATTAAATTCATCCATCCATTATTCAACATGCAAGCTTCATGCAGAAAGACATAAAGTTTCTACATGAAACTTCATGGGATTCAAACCCAGCCTGAGAGGAATCAAAGATCATTCACACACCTCCTTCGTTTTTCTCGTCCTGCTGTCCCTTTGCAGGCTGCAGACCTGCCTTTGCAGACAAAGGTTTACGTCCTGCAGACGAGCAATTTTTTCGAGCAGCTGGCAGATGTGCTCCAGGTAACCCAAGCCTGAGCCCAGAGGACTGGATCTCTGTTGTTGGGCCTGCAGAAACAGAATGTGTTCATATCAGAGGCGATCACAAGACACCACAAGAAAACATGAAAGGAGGGGATTCGAAATGGACAGACTGCTCCCAACCGCAGAGAAGTAGACATGGAAGAAGACAGAGCATTTGTAGTTTTACAGCACACAGGGCCATTTAGCTCCATCCAGCATCACATTTCCTCTGACCAGCTTCCCCGACCTTGTTGAAGAAAAATATCCCCATATTATGATACTACCACCTCCATGTTCTACTATGCGGGTGTTTTGTTCTGACTTATGTACAGTGGTAATTATCTTCCACACAGAGCAACACATTTGATGTAGATCAAACTTTTTACAGTCAAACAAAACAAAATTTTTTTATTTGTTCCAAATGTGTTGCATACCAAATGTAAAAGGAAAGAAAGGAATTTTAAGTCCTGTCTTATCTGCTCTTTTTTTATGGCCCAGGCCAGAAGGGAAAGTAACATTTTTCGCACCACCAGCTACAGTGAAGCGGAGTGCAGAAAGTTACAAATTGTTTATATCACTACAAATCTGGTCCTACAAGTTTTGAAATTGTTTTTAGGTGAGACATTAGACCTTTCAGGTCCATATGCAAAATCCACTTTTAGTCCTTCCCTACATTTTTTCATGTACTCTGTGTGTATAGGAGTGCAAAAGAAAATTTAAATGTATTCTCTCCCGGTGCTGTGCAGATATTTTAATATTCCTTGTGGGTTATATTTTTCAGTCTGTTAATTTTTTTATTTCCCCCTATTACGTTTTCTTGGCTGTGACGTCACCGCATTTGCTGTGGAACTGCTGAACAAGGTCATGATTGCTGTATTTAACCTTTTCCTGTTTGTAATTTTTGCTCTTTTACCTTCCTCAAGCCTTATTGTTTATTAACATGTTGTACATATTATTGTAAAAAAAATAAAATAATTAAAAAAAACAAAGTCATGATTTCTGATTTCTGACAAGTGTGCTTCAGCAACCTCCACCAGTAATTAAACAAATCATTGAAATATTCCAGTGCAAAATGTCAAAATTTACATAGAAATATAAAGATGGAACATTAAATAACCTATTTAGACAGTTTATCAGCAACATCGTTGATCTGGGAGTGAGTTTCACTTTAAATTAAAAAATAAATTCCTTTTCTCTCGACTTTAAAACAAATCTTCTCTTTGTGGTGGTCGCACCAGTTGAACACAGGCACTCTAGGCGATAAGAGGAACTCATGAGCAAATATTTATCCAATTATCAACATTCCTAAATTTGACCCAACAAAAGCAGGATATGAGCTCAGGCTTCCTATGCTGATGGTGCTGAAGCTGGAGTTGTGTTGGGGTGACACCACTCTTTTCTTTTGACATATAAATACTTCCTGGATCACAAAGGTTCTTAAAAAACATCTGCACACATTGTGTTGTACAATGATGGGGCGCCTTCAAAAACATTTAAGTGTTTGCGTGTGCATGAAAGTACACAAAGGAAGCAGTCCTTCTGTTAAAAACATTTTATCACAGACGATCTCACGTCTGATGACAGCCCTGAACCTCTTCTCTGTTCACAGGCAAGTCCGTTTCTCAAGTGAATTTTCCTTAATCCACACAAGGTTGAAATGATACATTAGATTCAGATATATGAATACATCCATCCATCCATCATCTCCCACTTATCCAGGGTTGGGTCGTGGGGGTAGGAGCCTCAGTAGGGACCCAGGACCTCCAGCGTGTCCTGGGTCTTCCTCTTGGCCTCCTCCAGGTGGGACCTGAACACCTCACCGAGGAGGCGTCCAGAAGGCATCCTAACCAGATGCCCAAGCCACCTCAACTGGCTCCTCTGGACGTGAAGGAGCAGGGGCTCTACTCTGAGTCCCTCCAGGATGACTGAGCTTCTCACCCTGTCTCTAAGGGAGAGTCCAGATATGTATGTGGATATGAATACATTCTGATAATATCGAGCTACGGTTATCTAGTAAATTGTAGCGAAGCCACAAACCTTTTGCAGTTATTGACAAGCTACTGGCTTAATTCTGACTGGACTCTTGACCTCTCTTCTTGGCAACTGATAGGATTCTATCCCTATCAATTGATAGGGATTCTGTCATGGACCAGGTTTCAGGATATTTTAAAATGATTTAGAAGTTTATTAACGCCACTCCAGAAGCCCAGTGTCGGCCTGCTTTATCTTTTCTAGAACAACTTTGGGTGTATCTGTGGGATCATTGTCCTCTTGTACCACAGAACTCTGTTCACATTTTAACTGGTTGGCTGCTGCTCTTAAGTAAATTTGGAGATAGTCCTTTTTCTTCAATTTTTCATCCAGTTTGTGCAACACACATTAAAACTAATCTTTGAATGGGTGATGAAAGCCAGTGTGATCCTTTGGAAATATGGCTCTTATTTGAACCATAATGAAAATGGATCAACTCTGTTTAAAAACCAGATTCATACCAGCGACCCAATTCATTTAAAGCACGTGTCAAACTCAAGGACCGGGGACTTCTGACCAGGTCTGTTCTTCCTGCCAGCAGATAAGGCAAAGCGAGTGCGTGTGGGTCCATAATTTGAGGAGTGTTGGGTCTCCCACCGGTCCTACTCATACTTCCTCAGAGATCACTGAGGGACCCACTGCTTGGAACGAGGAATGGGAGTAAGGAGGAGCATCTTTTCTGTGCAAAGTGAGCAATGCCAGTGCAAACAAACAGACACACCCTGCTCTGCTTCCTCAAGCCTCCAGTTAATTGCGTTGAGTCATGGGGTAAGTCACTGACAGAACCTCTGAGGGGACCACCAGACCCAAAGCTGCAGCTCAGAAATGAGACATGAAGCAACCCGGATGAAGGAGGACACTTCTGGAGATAACAGTGCAGACACGCTGTACACTGAAGTGTCTGTCAGATAACAATGAGGTAAAACTATTACAATATTTTCTCACACTTTGTACCATAAAGGAAATGCAGTCGTTTTCAATGAAGGATTATTTGCTTCTACTTACAGGCAGAAGTTTTGAAAGTAGGAATGTTAAATTCTTACATTATATCAGCAACGTTATCTTTGGTAGACACACCAAAGATAACGTTGCTAATAACTATTCTGTCTAATAACTATTCCAAATAATCTGAGTGAAAATTTGTTTTTTGGTCCTTCCTCTTCTCTAAAGTTATTTCTTCTTAAAATATCTGCTTTAATCACCAGGAATATTGGTGTTCAAACTCTTTGCAACGCGGGCCAGGATCCCAAAGTTGAAATACTCAGGGGGCCATATTGCTTTTCTGACTTGAAACACAAAGCAAATTCTTTTTTAAATACCTGTTAATTGATTAAACATGCAATATTTTAATGAAACAAAGTGACAAGTGTTCTGTCTTAATAAAAGGCGGACAGTTTCCAGACTTTATGGAAAATCTCTTATTTTATTCCCAGCAACAAAAAGAAAAACTCTTAAAATACAAATTATTAATTTAAAAAAAAGACTACATTTATTCTAAGTAAAAAGTTGCTGGTTACAAGGAAAATATTTTAATACAATTAAAATACTTTGTGCCTTCCACTTCCCATTGAAGAAGAAACTAAATTTGTAAATGTAACACGTGTTGCGCTAGGCAGCTAACTGCAGCTACATAAGCAGCATCAGAAGAGTGTTCTTTCTTAGGAGTCTGATGTGTGAAAAGAACCAGGAGGCAGTGCTTTTAGTCTTGGTGTATATATATTAAGTGATTTGAATAAAAACAACAATTACAACAACACAGTGAGAGACA